>VDFB02225321.1:0-10511 GCA_007258455.2 Sequoia sempervirens
ATAAAAAGTCATACAAAAATTTGATTTCACAGATTTGCTATGAACATAAAACAATATAATAACAAAAAAAGGTGAATTTGGGTCAAAGATGAAAATGAATAATTGGAATACCTTCATTAAGGTAATTATTCTGGTATATTATATTCACTTGTATAATGCATGTAATTTTTAGTGTATTGTGTTTACTACTTTTGGAAAAATAATGAAAAGATCATTTTATAATTGTTGCAGTACGTTCTACCTCTATCTCTCCCAGACAACTTTGACAACAATGTCAAGAAAGTTATATATAATCTTGGAAAATACATGAGGTAAGTAGCGAGATTTGTTCAATTCGATGTATACATCTTATAATTGCCATTTGTTTTACTTGTTATGTAATATACTGTATATTTTTGTTAAATCTTGTTAATATATTTGCACCTTGAATCACTTGTAGATGGTTGTCATCTAAAGAAATCCATAAAGAAGATATAAATTATTGGAAGAGAAAATTCCTCGCCTAATGTGTGTGAAATGAAAAAGTGTCACCTTCAACATTTTTTCACGCACAAGAACACTACCTCGCACACCAAGTTGAGGAGATTGAATTGTGTGATCTCAGACACAAGGTCAATGGATGGTTGAGAGGCACTTGAAATTTTTGAAGGCTTTGGTTAGACAAAGAGCACACTGAGGGTTCTATGGTGGAGGATATATGGTATACCGCACCATGGTATTAGGTGAATATCTTCCTAAGCTGAAAACATCCATATAGATCGATTCGGGGATCCCAACTCCATTAACAAATTCAAAGGAGTACCTCGTTGGGGAAAGGTAGGATTGAGAAAGTGAGAGGTAATTATAAGATGGTCATGGAGATTAATTGGAATGCATTTTACATATGGTTTTTATGTATATTGTACTTATTTAATTTTTAATCTTCAATATACATCAATTATAAATTAAGGTCGTATACTGTGGTATTTAACTAATTATACGTCATTTGTGAATTTCAATTTATTTTGGTACAGTTAGTCGAGAGTGGGATGCACTGCATTTGTACATCGCCAACAATCTTAATTGGATGACGGTATGGATTGAACGATGTCAACAATTTGGTCGCGCGTTAACATGGGAAGGTGTGGCTTCATTGGTTAAAGAAGCTCATCGTAATGGAGATTCCAATGTTACACAAAGTGAAATTGATTTAGCATATGGTTTAGGAGATAAAAATGTATGTATAAATATATTAATCACCCATATTATTTAATTATTTTCAAGTATATTGATGTATATGTATCTTGAGATTGTTTTCTTTGCATACATTCGGCCAAGAATAAATATGTTTATCAACTGATGATATTGCAATAATTTTTACATGTTTAACATATTGCAGGTGAAACACTACAAGGCTATGTGGTGCAATGGTCATAAATTTTGAATCAAAATGTTGGATGACATGAAGAAAACTTGTGATTCTGGTATAATTGCATTCTTTCAGGTGTCTAATGTTTCATCTAGAAGCGACATACATCTAGAAGTCTCAGAAAATTGATACTATGGGATTTTGGATGATATACTTGAGTGTGACTTTAAGCCCTTCAGATTAATTTTGTTCGTTGTCCAATCAATGTAGCTCTCTCAAGGATCAGACTAACTCGACGAGATCTTAAAAAGCTCCTCGCATTAATTTCGCCTCAGAAGACCTCGAGGGTGATCCCTTAATGTGTTTACAACCTCTGCACCATTATTATAAACAACATTAACAATAGCAGATGATCTCACTTAATAGCTCAACACGATAAGATAATATCAACTAGAATTGGATGTTCATAGACAATATCAACTATCTAGAACGTGAGATAACTAAAAACAATCCATTGTATAAGATAGTCAATGATTTGCAATTTGTAGCAAGCTCTAGGCAAAGACAAACAAATACTAAACTACACGAATAATTACAACTTAGATCAGTGCCATATATCCATTGCAAGAGTCAAATTCATAAGAATCTAGAGGTTTATAACAAATTTAATACATCGCATATAAGATCCCTGACAATATTGCATTACAATTTCATCAGTATGCATTCTAACCCAGGACTACTTATCAAATGCTTATACATCACATATCCACCTATAATCCCATTCAACCATTTTGATTAATTCCTTGAATTAAAGCTAAAATAGAATCATACACACCACAACAGTGAGATGGATAAAACAACCCTTAGTTATTTCATTGAAAGTTTAGATATGCATGTACAATGGAGAGACATGAGTTCGAATTTTTATTTCAACTCAAATGCTAGTACTGTTATACAATATTAAATCTCTATGAACTCAAAACCTATTACATAATGACTCAAAACCTAAATTGCATTTCTCTAAAACCATGTCGTACTTTACAATTCACTTTGCAAATTCACCTAGACTCGAAAAAAATTATCTAACTTGCTAACCTATACTTCTGGCCTTGAAATTCTTCTTATAGAAAATGAAGGAGAAAACAAGCACCAGGCCAGAAAGTACACCTGTCACCAGTCAATTGGAGCACCTAGTGATATTCAAAAATTTGTTACAACAACCACCACCTTGAAAAATATTCTTGTTCAAAAATCATTACAACAGCAATCATCCTGGAGCATATTCTCATTCATCATGTCGACGGAGGAAGGTTGATGCAATAACAAAAAACCACGCGAAACCCATGCCAAGAAAGTCATCCATACAAAACTGGAAACGTTGTAACCGCAGCATTTGATTTGCCACCCATCGATAGCCCACTCTTTTTACTCATCATCATTCAAATACTTAGCCACCCACCTCTAGTATTCTTCGTCAGTTGGCCAGTCAAAATTAATCACCTCTTTTACCTTTATACTATAAGGAAAATACTTTACTGCCACCCCATTAGCATCTCTTTCAAAAGATTTCAAAAATGAGCTAGTACCAATAATCTTATCCATACAATTTACCAACAAATCATAATCTGAGTCACCACAAATTATTTTAATTTGATTATTGATGACTTTACTTGCTTGATCCTGCTATTGTTGGAGTGTTCTGATTTCCCCCTGCTCATCAGTTATATTAGGTAATAGTGTGTTACCCCAATCATTGAAGTTCTTTACCAATTCCCTAATCTTCCTACTTAGATCATCTGGTAAGGTCTGAAAACCTTGCAATGATTTAACTAATATATAAGGAGGTTTCAATGATTGGGGCATGTTATTTACATCAAACCTTGAGGCTTTATTCATAACATCTAGATTATTTTCCCTAGGGATCCAATTTTGAATTATTGGAATCACTATCCCCTGATCCCTATCAATATTATTTATTGCTTCAAATAGCAAAGAATACAAGGAATGTATAGAGGGAAATTTATTATCCACCTTTTCATTTAAATGCTCCAAAACAATAGTAACAATTTCTTTTTCTTTTGAAAGAAAACCCTCCTCTTTTACCCTTAGTGATGTCTGTAATTGATCAATTTTCTGCATGCGCTGCCTCTTTGTTGGATCAACAGAGCACTCTGTTTCTTCATCAACTTGTTCTAGAGGAGGGTAAGAGCAGGATTTTGAATGGGAGACACTGTGTAGAAATATTTGGAGAAGTAGGAGGCATTGACCCCTAATGGGAGGTGATGCTAGTTCTTGGAGCATTGAATACTTCAAGATGTTCATATACTTGAACCTTTCTACTCGGGCCAGCTCAACATTCCTCTCTGCATTTTACCATATTCTTAATTGTTAAGTACTTCATTAGGCTCTTTTCTTTCAAGCAGTTTTGGGCCAACTTGGCCACATTCACAAAGAAACTAGTGCTTCAATTGTTGTAGTCTTTAAATCCTCTCTTATTATTAACTTCCTTGAAATTTGGATTAATATCAGCTAATGTTCCACTTTCTTCCTTGTGGAGTCAATGCCCAAATTGCCAAGGTCTCATATTGTTCACTGAAGGCAGAGTTTTGTAATGCTACCTTAACTTCTTCTTCAGAATCTGAAAAGGATTCTTGGACTTCATAATGGCATTGAAAGCCACTGCATCTGCGATGTCTCATTCAAGAAAAATCAAAACACCAGCCCGATTCACTAGTTGTCTTCCTTCTTCAGGAGTGATGTTTTTGAACTCTTCCATTAGTTCAGCTTTCACTTCTTCATCATTCTCTTGATCTGACCTGTCAGGCCTTAGTTCTTTTCTCTCCTTGTATTTATTTTGATATTCCTCAAATTTCATCTTCCATGCCAATTGCAAGAATACAGGAGTCTTTACAAATGCATTGTCATCTAAGAACCTTGCAAGCCTCCATTCTTGCATCCCGCACACTCTTACCCTTCATATATCCAAATCTAATAGAACCAATTTTATTTGTATCTAGGAGGGGAAGGCATACCAGCTTGCATGTCTTGATCAATAACAATAATTTCTTCCATCAAATTCTCATGTGGTTGATCAATTCTTTGCCTCTTAGGGCTTGGCTTAGATGGTGGTGATGGGGACTATCTTCTGGTGATGATTCTAAATCAATGATTTTGATTGCCCTAGGCACTTTGAATTTTGGGCCCGGTCATGAACGCACCTTCATTATTTCTTTCCCTTTTCCGTCACTTCTTCCTCATCACTACCAGTATCCCTTTTCCTCCTATAGATGGGCCACCTTTCCAAGGGCGACATACTGGCCTTGTTTCAATTGGCATATCACTTTGTCCTTGCATATCCGGACTTAGCCTTAAATTTATCTTTTTGGTTGTCAAGGTGTCCATTATCTTTTGAAATTTTCATTAAAAATCAATTCTCTTGTGGTATGGAGTGAATTCTATCAATGGATCATACTTCGGATCCATTTCATGCACAATATCCAGTAGTTTACTATAAGCTATCCTTTTTTCCTTGTTCAATTCCTGTCTATTTAAATCAAATACATTCCTAATCAAATCCTCAGGGAAATTGAACTCATGTGCAAATTTTCCACCTTTTATTCTTTTTCTAAAAAGAGCAAAGAAACATTTAGGATCATGTTGTCACCTTAGACCAAATCTCAAATGGTAATCAACAAAGAATTTGTCAAAATGTGTCCAACCTCCCTTTGAAAATGTAAAGTCAGACACTACTGTATAATTAGGGAATAATGTTCCCTTCCCCTTTCTAGTTAGGTTATCTTCATGAATACACCCCATCTACCACATAACTTCTGCAAACCCTAGTCTTGGTGGCACATTGTATGGCAATATGTGAGGGGTTCCTTGAAATCCATATATTCTCAAGACAGTGCTGACTGGATATGGGATAATGTCACCCTAGTTATGTAAAACCCTCAATTCTAGTTTCCTCTCCTTCGGCCTAAGGAAATCATGCGCTTCCTAAGGGATCCTAGGTACATTTACCATCAATCTAGCCCTCAATCTTGCAACAAAACAATTATCAAATTGCACATAACTAGTGCTTTCCTTATTACAGGACAAATCTGCAGCCCATATCTATAATGGAAATCTTTCTCCATTAACTAATTGTCTTAAGTTCATCTTCTTAGCAAAGAAATCAGCATTCCTAAACAAGAACATATGCATCAACATGGAATACCAAAAGAATTGAGTACCAGTATCACCATTTTGCAGCTTCGACAGTCCTTCATCTATCCTCTCCACCAAAAAAGAAGCAAAGTCATATGTTACAGAGAAGTTAAGGTGTTGTATTTGCACCCCCATGAACATGTATGCAATCGACATTACTACACCAAGGTTGAAACCCAAAATCTAACATAGAGAATAGAAAGTAGCCATAAAAGGCTTTGCAAAACAATTCAATCTGAAGGGTTCCTGGTCACTAGGGCTGATGTGAAATTGTGAACCCCATGCCTTAACCAGATGAGGTGGAAGCAGCTTAACCCTAAAAAGAGATTTCAATTTTGTATACCCCTGCTTCATTTCTTCAAGATTAATAGGAACCAAGTCATCACTTGGCTCACTCAAATCAAAAATCTGTTAGATAACATCTTTGTTAATTTCTAATAGAACCCCTCCATCATTATCTCTGATTACCCATGTGATAGGGTCATATCTTTGGGCCACTGCTCTAAGTAAGTCCACATCAGGGAACACATTTAGAACAACCAACTTTCTCATGTCGTACATCCATCCATTTGAAAAAGGATGAGGTAAATTCTTCTGTCCATACTAATCTGAACATTTCTAAGCATGTGAGTGGAACCCTAGCATCAACAATGTTGGAATTATTACACACCAAACCCTCCCCTAGGATTTTCCCTCGCATCAACACCAAACATTTCTTTCTGTCATTTGTTGATAATGGAAATTAATCTAAAAAATCATCGTACAAGTTTCTTTTCAAATACTCAATGTGGCCAAAGTGCTGCTTGGTTGGCACCATTTTAGAAAAACTAGGGCCTCACCACAATGTTACACTTCAAGTGGCTATGACTAAGTAGAGATAGGAAATTACAGAGTAAAAATATCACAATTCCTCACAATTTATGATTAAATAATAGCCTTAACAAAATATTTTAATGAACTCAGTGACAAGCATAGCAGACCCCCCTTCCTAAATTTAGGTGCAGAATGATTGGAAACAGAGAAAATTAACTCACGGATTTTTTCGCACAAACTCCAATTTTTGGCTGCAACTGCTCACAATTTCACCTTTGGCTCTTAAACTATTTTCACAAAATACTTGGATGCTTTGTGATACAAATGAGATGAGTAAATTGATTTTATTTCGATCAAATTCTACCAGCAGATGTCTCATCCTCCATTAAAGTTCACTTGCGGGGTGCACGAACGGCTCCAAACATAATTTGACACATATTTAAATTTTAGTCATTGATCCTTTAGTTTGATCAAATCATCGACGACCATCTCCAAAACAGGCTGACATAATCGCCAACACAGCAATAAAGGGGCCCACTATGTCATACACCGCAAAGGAATGCCACGCGACGGTTGCTCGCGATATCGCAATCCTTAGATTTACCATCACAGGATGGTGGGCACCATCGATCTTTTTACCATAAATTCTGCTCCTTCAAAAATGGTCGTCGTCCTTTCCTTTAACTGTCGAGCAGCTTTTCCCTTAAAATCATAACATATGCGTTGAAATAAAACACATGCATCTTACAAGCACATTAATAATCCGCCCCATAATACATTTAAAACCGGCGAACGCTTTCTTCATTCCTTAGGCTTCATTGGATGAGACATGTGGCAGGCACCTGCGACATCGCAATCCCAAAATTCGTAATTGCGGGATGGCGGGCACCGTCAATATTGAAGAGACAGCTCATCAATGGTCACACAGATTTCATCCTTTAGGAAGGGCACATGGCACCCGCCCGTGATATCGCAATCCCTGTAATCCCTTATCACAGGATAGTGGGCGTCATTGATCTCGTTCCTTTAACACAGTCGCCAGCCATGTCGTTAACCTTCGAGCAGCTTTTCCAGCAAGATTATAACATATCCGTTGATTTAGAACATGTGAGTCTCGAGAACACTTTATTAATCTGCCCCTTAATACATTTAAAGCTGGCTAGTGTTTCCTTTACCCTTTAGGCTTCATCGGATGAGACACGTGGCACCCGCCCGTGATTTCACGATCCTTCAATTCCCGATCACGGGATGGCGGGCACCGTTGATATCTGCAAGAAATAGATCAATGACAGCACTAAATCAACCCTTGCAAAATAAAACATTCATTAAAAGGAGAAGTGGGCATTACTAGGCGGACGACAAATAAAAAAATTATATTTACAGAAGAAAAATAAAATAAATTTACAATTTGTTTTATAATTTCACTTTTAACTTTAAATGTATGTTCACTCATTAAGTTGTATTTTTTTTACAATCACATTTTTATTTTAGATGTTTGTTTATAAAATATAAAGATGCATTAAAAATATATTAGAAATATTTTTCTATATATTGGCAGCATTCATAACATTAAATTAACATAGAATAATTTCACAATATCACTTAACCAATCAAGAAAAATAAAATAAAATATATTTACAGAAGAAAAATAAAATAAATTTACAATTTGTTTTATAATTTCACTTTTAACTTTAAATGTATGTTCACTCATTTAGTTGTATTTTTTTTTCACATTTTTATTTTAGATGTTTGTTTATAAAATATAAAGATGCATTAAAAATATATTAGAAATATTTTTCTAAAAAAAATTATATTTACAGAAGAAAAATAAAATAAATTTACAATTTGTTTTATAATTTCACTTTTAACTTTAAATGTATGTTCACTCATTAAGTTGTATTTTTTACAATCACATTTTTATTTTAGATGTTTGTTTACAAAAATATAAAGATGCATTAAAAAATATATTAGAAATATTTTTCTATATATTATATAGCATCATAACATTAAATCAACATAGAATACTCACAATATCACTTAACCAATCAAGAAAAATTTAATCATTACTATGCAACATTATTCTCACATCAAACTAACAAATAAACATTGAAAACAAATTTATTTTTTTATATTATAACATTCATAACTTAAACCTTTATACACAATATCAAGTTAATTATAAAAAACACATAAAATTATTTATAAGTAATTTAATTTTTTTAACAATTTAATAAAATATAATTTAATATAATTAAGAAAAATTAAATAAGAATTATAGATAAATTTATGAAGTATTGATTTACTTATCAAGAAAAATCAATGATAAATTTACTTATTATAGATAAATTTACTTACCAATCTATTTTAACCATCAAGAAAAAATTAATCATTAGTGATTGCAACATTATTGGCACATCTTTTAAACTGACAAATAAACATTGAAACACATTTATTTTTTATATTATAACATTGATAACTAAAACCTTTTTATACACTCACCCTAATTGAACCATAACCCTAATCTATCATTACCTGCCCCCTAATTGATCCCCAACACCAACCCCAAGCTCTATCATAGAACCTTTACCTTACCCCTCAACCCCAACCCTAATCATAATTGAATCCTATACCTAATTTTAATTAAGTCTAACCCTATTTGAACCTTAAACTTAATTGAACTCATGTTTAGGGTTAGGGTTCAATTAAGGTTAGGGTTGAATTATGGTTATGATTAGGGTCAAAATTCAAATAGGATTATGGTTGGAGTTTAATTAAGGTTGCTATTCACTTAGGGTTACGGTTCAATTAGTATTCAATTTGGGTTAGGGATCAATTAGAGTTATAATTCAATAAGGGTTTAATTAAGGTCAGGGTTAAGGTTAGTCCTAAATTAGGGCTAGGATTGAGCTAGGGTTCAATTAAGGTAAGGGTTATTGGGTTCATTTTAGGGTTAGGGTTCACCAGCTCTCTAGGGTTTTGATACAATTAGGGTTAGGTTTCAACAATACCTAGGGTTTATCATACCAATTAGTGTTAGAGAGTTAGGGTTATAATACTCCAGTTCAATTCAGGTTAGGTCATTTAATTAGTTAGAGTTAGGGTTGCAATAATAAAATTTTCCATAATGATATGAAAAGGAATTCAATTGGATTCATATACAAATGCACAAATAAGAATTGGTAATTAAGAATTCTCTAGAACTAAAGTTATAACAACAAATACAATCCTTAGCTTAATCATTTGTTCTTGTTAGGGTTGGGATAAGAATTTAACGAGGCCAACCGAGACTTAGGAAATAAAACCCTGCGGAGGAAATAAAGTATTAAAATTAAAGTTGGGTTTTAATTTTAATCCGATGACGTAAGCCTAAGCCATTAACTCCAGTGGTCATGTCACTGACGGCTTAGCCAAATCCTTTCATTAAATACTAACTGTGCAATCTGTAGGTTTTCTAGATTCAAAGATATGGGACAAGATCTCGATCGTACCCCGCCAACTCACAGATCTAAGGTGTCACCCTGTTATTTGGCGTGAGGTCAGCAAAAGGAAAATGTATGTCTTGTATGGAATGTGGGGCCCAGTCTCCACTATTTAGCTCATAACCCGTGGTTTTAGATCAACAACGAAGATCAAAAGCTAATGTAAATCTCTACTGTTCCCTAGTAGCTCGCAGGAGGAAGATGAAGGTTGGTGAAGCATTAATGAATTATTCTTTGCTTGTGTAGTCACGTTGATCTCAATCTGTGTGAAGATGTTGTTGTTGGCAATTATGAAGGGTGATCTTTGGATTCTCATCCAGCTCTAGTTAAACGGTGACAGTACATACGCCGCCAAATTCCCATGTTTGCACATGCATATTTACTAAGCATTGATGAAGGTTGCTACCTCGCACAATAAATACAAGAGGAATGAACTGCTAATAGTGTCATTCTTGTAGCAATTAGAGCGCTTTGTGGGCTAAGTCTAATCAAGTTTGAGTGCTTGTCTGAGAAGAGAAAATGAGTAAGTCAGTAAGGAGGTCTGTTCGTTTGAGCTCACAAAAGCTCGGTCCTGCTATTCAGGAAGGTGTTTTGGTTGAGCAACAACGTCCTAGAATTGCAACCTTCTGCTGCTTTGGTTGCAGTAGAAGGTTGCAATTCCA
>VDFB02225322.1:0-81513 GCA_007258455.2 Sequoia sempervirens
AAGCATAATCACATCATATACACATTTAAAAATACTTTCATCATATTGTATATACATACATTTCATTCAACCATCAAATACCATCATGACATAATCATGCATTAAAATCATATTTAAACATAAAAGTTAAAGTATTTGGTAAATTAACATTGGGGTGTAACATATCCTCCCCCATAAGAATCATCGTCCCTGATGATGTAAAGTATCAAAACATAAAAAAATAGCAAGAGTTGTTTCTTAAGAATTTTCAAAAGCATGAACATGATGAGGAAGTCTTTTCTTAATATCATGGTAATCCTCCCACGTAGTAGATTCTTTTCAATACTGGTCCCACTGGACCTTGCACTGAAGGACTTCTCTATTATGCAGGTGGAGCCTACATGTTTCAAGCACTTTGAGAGGCTCGATCATTACCACTCCTGGGTCTTGTACTTGTAATGCATTCCAATCAATAATATGATTACCACATGGTATATACTTCTTAAGGTATGATACATGAAATACATTATGCATCCTGGAAAGAGCTGGCGGTAAAGAAATTCTATACGCGACGAGGTTGATTTCTTTGAGAACCTCAAAGGGACCTACATAATGAAAATTTAGTATGGATGACTTTCTAAACTTAATTGATCTCTTTTGAGGTTTGACTCCAAGAATTTTTTTTCCCCTATTGAGAAATGTCTTGGTACATGCTTAGCATTAGCATAACTCTTTTGCCTATCATTTTCTTTTGCTAACCTTTTCCTTATCAACTTGACCTACTCCTCCATTTCTGATAGCATATCCGGTCCAAGGCTAATCCTAGATCTTCTAGCTTATCCCAACTTATAGGAGTTCGACACTTTCTTCCATACAATGCTTCAAATGAATCCATCTTGATAGCAAAATGATAAGAGTTGTAAGAAAATTCTACCAGCAACAAATAATCTTCCCACTTGTATTCCCAATCCACACAATACATCCTCAATAGATCCTCCAACACTTGGTTTACCCTTTTTGTTTGACCATCTGTCTTAGGGTGATATGCTAAAATTATGTTCAATTGAGTCCCAAGTGAGGAAAATAAGGTTTTCCAAAACCTTGATGTTACACAAGCATCCCTATCTGAGATAATCTTCTCAAGAACACCATGCAACCTAAACACTTCCTACACAAATTTGCAAGCTATGAATGGTGCCCCATCAATCAATTTTCTCAGTATGAAATGGGCTACCTTGGTGAGCTTGTCCACCACTACTAAAATAGCATTATGCCTATTCTTCGACATAGGAAGACCGTGTACAAAATCTATACTAATGATTTTCCACTTCCTCTTTGGAGTTTCATGAGGATATAATAGTCCTACCAGGTGATGATGTTCTGCTTTCACCCTCTGGCAATCTAGAAAACTTTCTACAAACCTTGTAGTATCTCTCTTCATTCCCTTATAGAAATATAGTGGTTTCACATCAACCAATAGTTTTGTCACTCCAGGATGTCCTAACTATGGTGCAAAATGAACTTCCTCCCACATAGTATTCCTTAACTCCTCGGAGTTTGGTAGATACATCCTTCCTCTAAATCTTACCAGTCCATCTAGTTCAAAATGGAACCTATAATACCTCGAATCGTGAGGATCATCCATGAGAGCTTTTTTGACTTTCTCATAGCCCTTGGACTTTTGCAATGCGTGATTCTTGAAATCATAATGAATAGATATCATCAAGGAGAAATGGTCTCCTTCAACTCAAGGAATCTGCAAGTCGATTTTCTTTTCCCTTTATATAATTGATTTCAAAATCATAATCCAATATTAACTCAAGCCATCTCCTTTGACAAGCATTTAGATTTGGTTGGGTAAACAAGTACTTTAGACCATCATGGTCTATCTTTAACTCAAATGGTTTCCCAAGAAAATAATGTCTCCACATTTGTAATGCATGAACCACTGTTGCTAACTCAAGATCATGTGGAGCATATTTTTGTTCATAAGTCTTTAATTTCCTAGACTCATAGGCAATCACATGTCCTTCCTGCATAAGTACCCCTCCTAATTTTTCCCCTGAGGCATTGGTATTGAGGCTTTTCCTTTGGTTTTGGGAGGAGTCTCAAATTATTTTTCCATGGACCCTTCACTAGGGCCAACTTGTTCTTCTTCACTAGAAGAAACTTCCTCTTGCACTTTATCATATCAAAATTCAAATCCTTGAGCCAAAAGAGAAGAACATTGGTCCTTCATCCACTTCTTTGTTCTTTTCAAAACTAGCTGAATGATAGCATCAATATCAATCTCTTCCTCCTCAGCCTAGTTTGGATGTGGGATGGGCTAATTAGCCACCTAGTTGTATTCATTTGTAGCCAAAATTTGACTATCTTCTTGCACTTGGTCAGTAATCATATATAGACAAAGTGTCCTAATATACTTCACTGTTAGCATCAAATAAGACCTCTTCTTGAATTTTAAGTCATTCATGCAATTAACCCAAAAATCTTCAATATGTAGAAGATGGTTGTACTGCTTCCCAACTTGCTTCTTCATCTTATCATAAGGATCAAAATGATCTCTCTTGCTATGGAAAGTAAACCTGAAATTCTATATTTCCACATTTGAAAACTCAGTCGATGGGGTTGAAGGACATGCAAATAAACCTCTCCCAAATGATAGGGGATAAGGGAATCTAGCCCAATGCTTACTCTTCAACAATCAATGCAAGGAACACAATTGTCTTGTCATTTCCAACATGGAAATCTTATAATTGGGATATTTTGACAGCCTATATAGAGCCCTGAAGAATCCATCCATTGTGAAATATGTAAACTTTGGGAATTGGATGAACCAATACCCAAACCTCTTTAACATATCCATTTCCAAGGAGGAAATTCTTATCTAGTCAAACCCCCTTCAGGGTTTTGACAATAAACATGGTGAATGTGTCATTCACCCTCTTATAATGATTTTTGGCATTTTGCACTTAACAATCATACACCTTATGTTGGTTTGGATCGATACAACTAGGACCCAACCATGTCAACTGTCGCTACTTATAGTTACCTGCAAAGAGGTAGACAATAGAAGAAGTCATATGAAAAACTCCAGACTTCTTCACCATGGATAACTGATTGTGCAAGTTGTTACTTATCATCTTGGTCCATTCAAACTTGGTAGCCCCCCTTAATATCTCCTCTACAAAATAAAACATCCAATTCTAGAAGGTGGATGCTAAGGAAATCCCCATTATTCTGCTCAATAGTTTGACTAGACCATTGACCTCATCTATGAAGTCACTTCAGTATAGATGTTTGGGAAATTTATTTGGATTTCCCCTTGGATGCTTCATCCACATATCATTGACAACTTTCATACTTTCCCTAGGATTGGCTTTGAATACCCCAACAACATATTCCTTAGTAGCCATGGTCATGTTGGAAAAAGGAGTCCCAAATGTGCAAGCAATGGAGTCAACATACAAGTCTGCCAGTTCCCTCCCATTTGCAACAATTATCTTCCATGAATCCTTTATGGTAGTACTCCTAAAACCCCATGATTAACTCCGAGCACAACATAGAAGAAGGGAACCCAACAACATGTGCAATTCCACTTTTCTTGATCTTCTTGGCTAATTTAGTCCTCCTATCTGTGAAGATTTGTTCCTTGAACTTCTCCATATCCACGTGACCCAAGTTGGTGTCACTAACCAAGAGCCAACTTGATGTGATCTTTGAGGGAGGGTCAAATCCCTTGAATTTGAACTTCATTTGTGATGTTCTATCCATAAAACCTACATAACCCATCACAAAATAAGGAATTGATAACTTGATAAATCTAAAATAGGATTTGATTCAATTCCTCAAAGAGGTAGCATAGACACACTCCTTTAAGATAAATGCAAAATTGATATAATCATTAATAAATCATTAACCTTAAAAGATCATCCACAATTCTCCTCATACAAGAAAATTACATTTTACCACTCATAAAGGAAATTGTGAAATCTTGGAGCAGAGTGATCCTTGTGGAAAATCTAGCATAATAGGCTCTTGTGGAAACTTGACATGTTTTGACTTATGCAGACAATTCTTGTCTCATGACCTTTATGAAAAATCTAGCATAATCAAGCTTTGCAAAAATGTAGAGTGGATTGATTTTGCAAGATTTTGGTTCTTTCATAACTTGTGGAAAAGGAATCACACTCGATCTGAGTTAGACCGAGATTAATTCCCTGCAAGAAAATCCTTTGTAGAAGTTTTAATCGAGTCGGCCTTGTGGAGATTCAACACCAATTCATCCCCCTTATGGAACTTTATAACCCCTCAAACTTTTATAAAAAAGAATAAACTTGTCTAGGGGAAATGTGCCAGTAGTTTCCAGGGCTAACTTCGCACATCCGTAGAGAGTGGAAAATAGGTTTGATTTCTTTTTTTTTTTTTGGAATTGTTCGTAAGCGAGTTATTAGCTTAAAAATAAAAAAATGGCTTGTGGGTAGTTAAAACGTGTCTTCTTGAACCCGTAAAGCGAAAGGTGGTCACAAAGGGTGTTTTTAAACCTCTGTTCGCTACATCTTTACCACTTCACCACTACTCGTTCATTAAAAAGCCACTTAAAAAAGAAGAAGCCTATTTCTAATTATCAATACATCTATTTCAACTTGCATTTGTATGTGGGCCCACTCATTTTTACACGTGGGTCCGCTAGGAAGTGGGCGCTTAAATCTCAACCCGACCATATTAAGTTGCTAACAACATACCACATATTTGTTCAACAAACCACACGTATGGGTTTACTTAATAGCTGGTTGCCAAGCATCTTTAAGCCCTAAACTAATTATCTCCTGTGGTTTTATTCCCCATTTTTACCTCTATCTTTCTTCTCATGTTGTCGTTGCGACCTCCTGCGAGCTTCATCCCTTCTGTCGACTCCCATCTTCTCCCAGGTAACATCTATATGTCTTTTCCCCTGCAATATGGTTTGTTCAATAATGGGTTTTTGTTGGCATCCACAGTGTTTGTGTGCATTTTGGTGTGTTTTCCAATCATTTCTCTGTATGGCATTGAGGGTTTGGCTGTAATCATTTTTCATTACATACAATGTGAATGAAATACAGTCCCTTGTGAATTATTCTGTCTATGGCATTGAGGGTTTGATTGCTATGATTATTTTTGACGGTATACTATGAACTAATTACATAGATGTGATTTAAACAAAGCATTGCCAAATTTTTTAACAGTATAATCATGAAATTTAATGGGTATATTGTTTTTGCCAGTATAATCATGAAATTTAATGGGTATATAGTTTTTTCCTCAATTTATTGAGGGGTTTCATGATATGGGTTAATCTGTTGTCTTCAACTTATTTGGGTAGACGTTTTCTTTTTTCAATAATTATAATTTGCACATGAAATATAATGGGTATACAGGTTTTTTCATATTCTCTCAAATCCCTACATTACAATCATGAAATTTAATGGGTATACAGTTTTTGTCCCAATTTATTGAGTGGTTTTAGGATTACACATCATGAAAAATCTCTTGGTTTTTTCAATAATTACAATTTGCAGACAATGATATATATATATATGTATTATATATAATATATATACACACACAGACACATATATATACACAGACACATATATATACACACACACACATATATACATATATATATAGTCATGCCTATAGGGTTTCATCATATCAAGCCATGTAGGGTTATATCACATGAAGCTTCACATACAATGATATATTCTTATCAGATTGTATATATATATATATGCACACACAATTTGCAGATAATGATATATTCTTTGCATACAATATGTTCTTATCAAATTGAATATATATATTTATAGACAATGGTATATTCTTATCAGATTGTATATATATATACACACAATATGATAAGAATATATCATTGTCTGCAAATTATAGTCATTGTATTTTCCGACAATGATATATTCTTATCAGATTGTATATATATATAGCCATGCAGTGTAGGGTTTCATCACATGAACCTTCGCAAACCATATTTTTTGTCATCTTTTTATGAATCTGCAAACAAGTATTTATCTACTAAGCAATCAATTACATGTGTCATTTTTACTTTTCTTTTTTGACTTGATTGGGCATAGCATGACCGCTTGACCTGATTACGACTTCTCTTCGGAAATGCAATGCAAAAAATGCTCAACATGTAGTTATCAATTGTCTTGACATTAACAGTAACCTCTATCAATGTCTTCCATTTGTGTACCAAAGACCTCAGCTTGTTTTTGGTGAAATCCATACCCTACACAATCAAACAATAGAAACTTCAAACAACCATGCATAAAGCATAAAATTGCAAGAACCTTAAGAGTGACTGAACATTTAATGCTTAACAATAAATTTGTAAGAACATTCTTGGCTTGAACATATAATGCTTAACCATAAATTTGTAAGAACATTCCTACCTTGAACATCATGTGCACAAAGCTTAATCTTTCTATAAGCCTCATCCTCACCATTTTGAAGATTAGCTAGAGAAATCTCAAACGCATGGTGCTACAAAATACTAACCTTGCAAAACATTGAGAGCCACCAAAATAATATGCAAAACAAAGATACTCATATATATAGAGCAACATATATATATATATATTAGATTATATATGTATAATCTTATATAGATTATATATGTATGATTATATATGTATAATCTTATATAGATTATATATGTATGATTATATATGTATAATCGTATATTCATTATATATATCAGATTATATATGTATAATCTTATATAGATATATATCTATATCATATTATATATATGTATGTATCAAATTAAATATATATACAAAATATAAAAATATGTATATCAGATTATATATATTTCCAATTTATATAACCTTGCTCTATTTCATTTAAACAAGTAAAAGCCAGGATTACATGATTTGGTTTGTAGATATACATACACAACCTGAATGTAAGGGTGCACTCTTAAGCCTTCTGTGATCATGCTTGTTTATGTTTCGGATTTTCAAACTCATATTTATGCTTCAATAACAAGTTCACATATACATATTTATATATTTAATCTAATATAGATATCTATGTATATAAGATTAAATAGATATATATCTATATATACAAGATTATATATATATATATATATATAATCCATTATATATATATAATCCATATAATCCATATAATTTTATATAGATATATATGTATATCAGATTATATATATTTGCAATATATATGACCCAAATATATTATGCAGGATGAAGGATGTGCGAGGAGAAAATGAGGAAGAAAACCACGAGAGATAATTACTTTAGGGCTAAAATATGCCCGAAAACGCGTGGTTAAGTAAACCCATACGTGTGGTTTGTTGAATGCATATGTGGCATGTGGTTAGTAGCTTAATGTGGTCAGCTTGAGATTTAAGTGCCCACCTCCTAGCAAACCCATGTGTAAAAATGATCGGGCCCACATACAAACGCAAGTTGAAATAGATGTATTGATAATTAGAAATAGGCTATTCTTCATTCAAGGAACCATTGAAATTAGACACAAATGGCAACTGCAATATGAAATGACCGATTGTTTCCTAGGAAAATTCAAATTTGAAAATCAATCACCATAATTCAATGCATTCAATTTACACATTTAAATGATTTTATAAGAGGGAATTTCCAGTGTCATTTTCATTATGAGTTCTCCTATGCTTTCACTGAATATCCTCTGCAAAATTCAGGTCGGTACACCCACAATAACTAAATTCATGTTCTCATTTATCAATAGACTGTTTTATATTTATGGACTCAATGTTTACATTATTTTGAGGAATACAAATTATTCAGTTTTCAGTCAGTTGCTCAAATTAGCATTATCCATTATTTAATCATATCACAGTTACATTTTTATCACTTGCATACATCATACATCAAAAATAATAACAACAAAATTATCCTTATTAAAGTTTTCAAACTGCATACATCAAATATAATATCACATCATGCAAAGTCTCCTGGTTTTAGGAAACATCTACCCATCCTTTCCCCTTACATTTCACACACAATGATATTGGTTAGTCTATTTTCTTCCACTTATTTGGGTTGACGTTTTATTTGTTTCAGTAATTACAATTGGAAAGAAAATGATATATTCTCATCAAATTAAATATATGTATATACATATACATGTACATATACATGTACATGTATATGTATATGTATATGTATATGTATATGTATATGTATATGTAAATACATATACATGTATATGTATATACATATGTATGTATGAATGTATATGTATATGTGATTGTATATGTATACGCATATGTATATGTACATGTATATGTATATGCATATGTATATGTATATGCATATACAAATACATATACATATATACATATACATACACATGTATATACATATGTATGTATGAATGTATATGTATACATGCATATTTATATATACATATATTTATTGACAGTCGTAGCACAAAGATGTTTGAGGGTGTGTATTCTAGCACACATTAAATGTACTTTAGCGAAGATTTGAGAAGTATGTAGAAAGATTTCCGAGAATACGCTTGTTCTCAAATCTTTCTACACACTTGTTCTTAAATCTTCTGTAAAGTACATTTAACATGTCTTACAATATGCACCCTCAAATAGCTTTGTTCCACGGCTGTCAGTAAATATATGTATATGCATATACATATACATATACATGTATACACATGTCCTTTCTATTGCATTGCCATGTAGGGTGCCATAATTTGCAATATATACCCTATCTTTCAGCTTCATACTAAGGATCAAAACATTGTGGATTATAATGTTCCAATCAAAACTCTTATTGTTGTGCATACAATATTGTAAGGATGATTTGATGTGGGAATGTTACTACCCCCGTTTATTACAATTATTTTGCAAGCAAGCGGGAGCATCAGGAGGTGAACCAAGTATGTGGATTATCAACATATCAACGAAGCCGTGTTTGTTAACACATTAAACTATATAGGGACATTTTTCTCTAAATGCTTTATGATATGTTTATTATTTCTGTTATATTGTGTTCATAAATATTTTGTTCTTACAAATGCTTATTTGATTGGATGAATATATGTAAGTACATTGGACTCTTAATGGAAGACATGCAAGGACTTCTCCGCAATCGACATAAGACATCAAACATTAATCATAGGTAAAGTCTTTGACTTTACTTTGGCAATGACCTAGTAATACTGAAAAATATGTGTTTTTATATATATGACTGATAAATAGATGAATTGAGTAATAGTATACATTAATTATGAGATTAATCATATATATGTATGTATATTCATATATATATATATCAATATATATGCTCATACATATATATTGTTATACATTTATGTATGTACATATATAGCTATATATATATGTGTGTGTATGTATATATATATATATATAATCTGTAGTAATGTTAAATTTTGATAGTGATATATATATATATGTGTGTGTGTGTGTGTGTGTGTGCGCGTGTGTATAGAATCCATACGTGAACCAACAATTAGAATTATGTGTTTTTTAATTTTGCAATCAAAGTTATTTATTTATTTATTATTGACAAACACCGAAACATAGTGTAATTAGTGATACCACAGAAAATACAAGGCTGAAACCCTCATCAAACATATAAGAGATACAAATTTGAGGTTCCAATAAATAACAACATTAGGACATTTTATAATCATATCATAGTTATATTCTTAATCAAATTGGAATCATTGATTGGGTGGTACCATAGAAAAAACATGGCTGAAACATACTTGAAACATATCAACATATTACCGAAAGCTTGTATTCAACTTCTTCTCACCTTAAAAATATGTGAGGTTCCAAACATAACAACAACATTATCACATCTTATAATCATATCACAGTTATAACTTGAAGCAAATAAACAGACCTTCTATGCAAAATAGATCACCAAAATATACTGCTACATCGATAAAAAACAAAATTCAATATGAACATTGTCAGTTCTCCATATTGCTAGGAAAAGGAGGTGGAGTGAGATATCCGACTATAGTTGAGTCCAGTCCACTTGTAGGAGGTGATACTTGGTTAATAGAGGTTTGAAGGCATGTTGCTATTTGAGGAAGCAATGCCTGGCTTGTAGTTGCAGTCAGTCCCATTTGTTGGGAGGCATTCCCAACTTGCATATTGTTGATAGCTATAAAGGTTGGTGATAATATGTTCATCATATCAAGCAGGATAGGGTGTTGGGGGGTATAGGATTCCCCATTGTAGACTTACATTTTATCCTCTTTGCTTTTTTAACTTTCTTTTCACTTGCCTTTTGTAGTCATTCAGCCTTCACCTGCTCCTATCTAATTGCTTTCTACTGCATTCTAATCATCTTCTCCTCATCTTCTATCAATTTCCTTGCTTGCTTCTCAACCCTCATTCCTTCCCTTTCAATTGCTTCCACTTCACATTCTACCTTTCTTTGCATCATCTGCTCCTTCTTATGTTGCTGCAACTTCTCATTCCTTTTCTTTTGTGCCTCTTGTTCATTGTAAATTTCAATGAAGGCGTCAGCTGTTACAATTGGGACTACCTACTAAGGCAAAGCACTCCCAAATGACCTCCCCATGATGTTCCTTGCACCCTCTGCACTGGAAGTCTCAAGAATATGTTGTTTGGTCTTGTCGTTTGTTGTCCATCATGTGGGGTGCATGGCACAAACTCTTCTTCCTCACTAACTACATTGTCATCTTCACTTTGAGCATCAATACACTCTTCCCAATTCCTTGCAGTAGTGAAGTAATGGATTACTTCAACTGGATCAATGTGTGGTGGGGATGCCATAGAAAGGTTGACTTCTTCCTCAATCGAATTTAATTGCACTCCAAGGTTTGTGGCTGCTTCATGCATCCATTCCGATTGGCTTACTTGAATTGGAAAACTTAGGCCTAGTGATGTAGTTGCTCTAACTTCATTGCATGCTGCAAGAACTAGTTGGATTTGTGCTGAAAAACTATGATTGTGTGTTGTAGTTTCAAAATCCTCATTGCATTCTGCTACAACATCACTTGCCATATTCCTTGCATTGTATTCTCACACAAAACCATCTATTTGATCCTCATTGTAACCAAATAGATGCAAGTAGGCCTCTGCTGTAATAAACTGTTGATCATCTTCCATCGTGACTACATCATCTTCTATTCCAGGAGTTGCTACATCCTCTTCAACAACGTAGCCCTCACTTGGTCCCATGTCCCTGTCAAGGGCTAACCGATTAAGTGGCAAAATTCTTGTTCTACGGAACCCACTAACAATGTTGCTTGGTTTCAACGCTTTTTTGAAAGCTTGGCTTGCAAGAGTTTCCAACTCTTCACATCCAATATCAATATGTGGGTTGTTTGCTTGCCATATGGTTCTTTGTTCTCTAAAATGAGCCTCGAATGGAGTAAAAATGCTAGCATCCGATGGTTGTAGCTTGTGACTGGTATGAGCAGGCAGTGCTAGCAGGTCTATTCCTAATTTTCTTGCTTCTTCTATGATCTTGAAAGCCATGTGGTTGCCATGACTGTCAAAAATGAGAATGGCCTTGTTTGTCAGTAAAACCTCACTAGGGATATTACCTACAAAATGGTCTAACCATTTGACAAATAGTTCCTTTTTCATCCAAGCATGTTCTTGGACTCCATCAATGCCCCTATCTTGCAATTTATGATATAGTTTTGCATGTGCCTCTTTGATTTAAACAAGTAGAACCCAATAATACTTAACCTAGACACACTTACGCAAGCCAACATTGTGATCCACTCTCTACTTTTTGATACCAAATGTGGTACACATTTTGCACCTAATTTGACAATAACTCTCATGCCACAGTTCCTACTAGCCTGAATACTAGTCTCATCACACTTCCAAATTCAGCTAGATCCATAGTTTCTAAGGTTGATCATATTCTCGAGGTTGTCGTAGAATGCTTACACGATAGAAGGATGAACCATAATCACTCTGTCACTGTCCACTCCTTCAACTCTTCTGATTATCAAATCTGGGTGCCTTCCTCGAAATCCTACCCACCATGACCTCCTGGGGACCCCATTTATGAATGGATAGGGCTGACTTCCAGTTATTTGGGCAACTGTAGCTTGTAGCTGATTTACTTGTAGTCCGTGGCCCAATTTTGCCATGTCCCTGCACCATTGGAAAACTTCAGTCTCCTCATTAGATAAAATGGTATGTGGACCCCTCCTCTTTGTGTTGGTAACTCCCAACAACCATGCCCTCAAACTACTAGGTAGGATACCTCACTTGATTGCTGCTGCCCTGATTGACATGTTGTGTTCTTCGACACTTTTAAATGCTTCTTCCATATCAGCATATTTCCACTGTCTAATGGGTATAGATGAGGGTAGTTGAACAACACGTTGGACATCTGGCTGAACATCTGGTTCAACTTCAAATGTGTTGGTGGCTTCATCCGCAGAGTTAGGAACATCTTCTTGGCTGGGTATTGCATGCACTTCCTCAACAGACTCTAGTTCAATGAAGTGCACCCCACGAGTGACTCTAATCGCACGTGGTCCTCTTCCTTCAACCCTTTTTTCTCTTCTAGTCGGTGCCATGATTTTCCACTTAACCTACATGGACAATAAATATATCATAACTTGTTTCTGAAGCATAAATATGGGTCTGAAAATCCAAAAAATAAACAAGCATGATTACAGAAGGTTTTAAGACTGCACCCTTACATTCAGGCTGTGTATGTATATCTACAAACAAATTCATGTAATCCTGGGTTTTACTTGTTTAAATCAAATTTTGCATGGTCTATGTTTTAAAATCTATGTGTGTATGTATATATGTGCATGTACATAAACAACTATATATGTATGTATGCATGTGTGTATGTATTAATAAGTATACATATGTATATCTATATATGTGTTTGTGTTTGTATATAAATATATACACACACACACATATATATCTATTTCATTCATAACCTATGTATTTTGAAATAAATCTGACAATGTTCTATTTCATTCACATTATACGTAATGATTTCATAGTATACCTTAAATAAAATGAGTATAGTGAAATCCTCAATGCCATATAGAGAAATGATTATAAAACACACCAAAATGCAAAATGACCCTCGATGCCATACAGAGAAATGATTGTAAAACACAAAAAAATGCAGAATGACCCTCGATGCCAACGGAAACCCATTATTGAATGTACAAAATGCTAGTGGAAAGGAAAACAAATGAACATGTATTGCTTTTTTTCCCTACAGAGAATGCAGTGAAGTGTTATAAAATTCATGTCATTTTCCAAGAATTTAAAATTCATGGCATTTTCCAAGAATTTAAAATTCATGGCATTTGCCATTATAGCACTTCCGACTGCATACTCTGTAGGGAAAAAGTGCTTTGATGTGTTTGCCTCAGATTTTTCACATGATGATTATGTGCACTACATACGACGTATACATCTACTTCAACATGGGTTGCCAAACAATTTTTAAATAATCATCTCTCGTGGTTTTGAAGAGTCATGGCAGTATGAAGCTAAAAGATATAGACTATATTGCATATTAGGGCACCCTACATGGCAGTACAATACACAGGGCTGCTTTTTGGATCTATGAGTCCTTAAGAAAGCTAATCAAACATGCCAGTGAGTTGGATAGTAACCTAATGCAAGGACAAACATAGAGCAAGGCGAAAGTATTTGATGGTATGGAAGTGTTAGGGTTATATAAATTGGAAATATATATAAATATGATATACATATATTTCTACATTTTGTTCATATATTTAATCTGAAAATCTGATATAGATATATATCTACATAAGATTATACATATATACATATGTATATGTATACATACATGTATATATATATGTATATATATATATATGTATATGTATATATGTATATGTATATATGTATATATACATATATATATATATATACATATACATATACATATACATATATATATATATATATATATATATATATATATATATATATATATATATATATATATATATATATATATATATATATATATGTATGTATATATATACATATATGTATATGTACACACACACACACACACACACACACACACACACATATATATATATATGATGAAACCCTACATGACATGACTATATATATATATATATATCATTGTCTACAAATTGTAATTACTGAAAAAAGGAAAGCTCTACCCAAATAAGTGGAAGAAAATAAATTAACCCATATCATTGTGTGCAAAATATAAGGGAAAGGAATGGGTAGAGGTTTCCTAAAATCAAAAGAGTTTGCATGATGTGTAATCCTAAAACCGTTCAATAAATTGGGACAAAAACTATATACCCATTAAATTTCATGATTATTAATGAGAGATTCAGAATATAATTGTGATATGATTAAAAAATGGGTAATGTTGTTATTATATTTGATGTATGCAATTGGAAAGCTTTACTAAGGATAATGCTGCTATTATTATCTTTGATTACGATGAATGCAGGTGATAAAAATGTAACTGTGAATGGATAATGCTAATTTGAACAAGTGACTGAAAACAAAATAATTTGTATGCCTGAAAATAATGTAAACACTGAGTACATAAATATAAAAAAATATATTGAATAATAAAACAAAGAACATAAATATAAAACAGTATATTGATAAATAAAAACATGAATTTATATATTTTGGGTGTACCAACCTGAATAAGCTCCCCTTTAAGAGGAATGTGCAAAGGTTGCCTTAGTAAGCTCTGAATTTTGAAAAGGATATTCAGTGAAAGAAGAGGAGAATTCGTAATGAAAATGACCCTGTAAATTCCCTCTTATAAAATCATTTGAATTTGTAAATCGAATGCATTGAATTGTGGTGGTTGATTTTCAAATTTGAATTTTCACAGGAAACAATCTGTCATTTCATTTTGCAGTGGCCATTTATGCTTGAGTTTTTCCGTGGCTTTTAGGAAATCAATTTTATATTTGGTTTAGTTGAGAAAATAGGTGGCTTGCATAAATTCAGTCATATATATGAATTATAATATGTTTTTTTGGTTTATTGGGGAGCCTTACACCATTAACTGTGTGTGCAGGTACTAGAAGTAGATGGAGTTAATGCATGAAGATGTGATAGGAAGTGTGGGTGAATGTGCAATTGATAGCTCATAATGCTGATCAATGTTTTATATTATGTCACAATGTGCACCATTAACTGTTCATAATGTTTTATATTATGTGACATTGTGCACCATTAACTGTTCATATATACATGTAAATACAATGTATTTTAAACTTTGAGCCACTTACATACGGTGGTAATTGTAAACATAAATGTACTTTAATTAATGCAAAAATGACTTTATTTTGTGCAACTTGTCTTGTGTTGAAAACCTATATGTACCAATAGATGTTTATATTTGTTTTTTTTTGTTGGTTAGCTACACATTTAATAGTGAACATGTATTGCTGTATTTGTAAATTTTTATTGGCATAATTAAAACAATGCAATGACTAAATTATAAACGGTTATTGGGGGGTCAGGTAAACATGAAGTAAACAGCAATTGAATCATGAGCAGCAATTGGCACATTTCCCCTATAGATGATAATTATTCTCTTTTCCCTATAAGCATTAAACTGTCCTTTGGACTTTACAATTTGAACAAAAAAAGAAGAAGCAATAGTTCCCCTTTTTAAATAAACCCCTTTCTAAAATGTTTGAAAATGTTTTAAACTAAAATCAAAATAATTTCATATTTTTGTGCAACTCTATGAGTGCGAGTTTATAATAAATTATTTTATCTCCACATAATTTTTATGGATATTTGATCATCATACATTGTATCATATAATTCATGGCGTTGGCTGAAGGTGGATGCTCTTAGAGAATTTTGTTGAATAATTAGCATGCAAAAACTATGTCTGTGCTTTGCATTCTACCTATACATCAACAAATTTACATACCTTGCTAGAATAGCTGCAACAACAGTGTTTTAACCCAAATCCACCTCCATAATGCTTTTGAAATGCTTGCCTACCCTGTTCCAATAGATTCTATTCAACACAGATTGGAATCTGAAATTGCATTACTTCTACAAATGTAGGGAACTATGAAACCAAATGCCACAAATAATTTGCCAAACAGTTCATGTGTGTTCTCTGGTTCCTGCACTGTGCAGAAGTATAGACATTTTGTCAATTCCTTTTTTTCATACTTCCCAATAGGCATTTTGTCAATTCCTTTTTTTCAAATGTTCAAGATTCCTTTGAGGCATTTTGTCAAATGGTTTGCATGTAAAAGCTGTGCTTTCATATTCTGCATATATATCTTATACTAAAAATCATAAGATCAAAGCTTATTTGTCCATGGACTCTGTTCCCCTTACTATCACAAGAGTACTGATAATTATCACCTACCTCGCTTTGAAGGAAAGCATTTGGTAGCCTGGTTAGAAGTATCGCCTCAGGATGTGCAAGTCTGTTGCACTTGTCTGATATACAATCATTTGGTAACTAAATCTTTTTCAACAAATCCATTTTGTGTTCATGCAAGTATTATTTCAAGGCATTCTGTCAAACAGTTTGCTTGGACATTCTGAAGGTGAACCATTTTTCCAAACAGTTCATTGCTTGCTCTGTATATTAAAATCTTTGAGGCATTTTGTCAAGCAATTCGTATGCCAAATCCATAGATGAGCATCTCAAAGGCATTTTTTCAAATGTTCATCAACCTCCATCTTTGCTTCTACACTTCGTATATAAGCTCGTAATAACATATACAAACACAAGATTTGCCAAAAATGTTTTATTCATGTCAAACTTGCAGGCGACAGCTTCAACGCAGGTTACTGCAACCAAATACCCAATGTTCCCATTATGGCACAAACAATAGGAATGCTGGAAAAAAATGTGGGAATTGGCTTTACAACTGCTAGTTACATTTGCTTAAAAGTTTCAAGCATCTTCAATGTATCCACTTCGAACATACCCTGCACTCATATCATTCCATGAAAATGGAATTCCTTCCAAGCGTATAAAACAGTTCAGGCACCTTGTTTTAATCTAAATTGAGCATCCATGGCCACCAGGGCACGAGGAAAGTGTGTAGATTTAAAAGACTTTATAGCAAATCCACTTCATGTCTTCTCCATGGGAGAAGAATAGTTTGAAAGCAATTTTTGTAGTTTGGAAAATTGCTTTGTAATTTCACTTCGATGTAATAAGCACAGGGCAAGTTTTCATTTTGTTACTAGTGCTTATTGTCCCCTACTGCCATGAATTAAGTATGAATATTTGGTTGTATTTTAACACACAATTGTAATCCTTTTTCTTCTATTTGTTGCCTAGCTCATTGTTTCTTGTATGTAAGATTCTTCTTCCCCACTTTCTCTTATGGTTGGGGATGATGTAAGGCATGCATCAAAACTTGTTTTCATGCTAACCAAGTATGGCATGAAGACCTTCTGTTATATGTTCCATTTCTCTCTCTTTTTTTTTTCATAACTTTGTGATTTTCTTTTTATGTTTATTAGGGATGATACAAGTAATTATCATATTAATCTAAAATAAGACATTTTTGTCCGCCTTAACTCATTTTCATCTTTTTATTTTATCATTGTTATTCATGTTATTGTCTCTTTTTCGAGTGAAGTATGCTTCTATATCTTATACCTCATCCTTGATTGTTTTCTACTTGATCTATCCCTAGTTGTTCCACAAGGGAACTTTCCTTGTTCTTTCTATTTCACATATATTATAGAGTACTATAATCCTACCAAACTCATGTATCTACATGTATATGATTATTCTCACTATTCATTTTGATATGTCGTCCCTTCCTCATTTACATGTTCATCACTTTCTTTCTCTTCTTAGAATTATTTTTCTTATCTTACTATAACATGCTTACTATAAATCCTTGGAGGCATCTTATCTCAATCCTTCAAACTTGGGGTATCACCTTAAATATGTGTTCCCCTTGTCCTTATGATATTTTACTATTTCCTCTCCTCATCACTCACTTACTCACTATGATTTTCTATACTTACCATCTACATAATCTACTCTCCCAACCTTAGAGGCATTTTCCCCTCTATTGTCAATGCAACACATGTAACTTGGTATTTTCCTTTCTACCTTCTATCATTTATCTAAAATTGATTAGTTCTATTATTTTAACAATTAGTTTAAGGGAGCCTACTCTATGCACATTACTTATCATCATTTAATAGTTTATGTTTTGGTCTAGCTTGAATTTTTATCTAGTTTGGGTGACAACTACACATAGCTAGGTGGTAACCACATAACCATTATCATTTATTGTTTTCAATTGGTTTGGCCTTTTACCTAGTTTGGGTGGCAACCATATATAGTTGGGTGGTAACCACATAGTCATCACCATTTGATTTTTTTATTTTTGGCTTGGCTTGACCCTATCATTTTGGTGGAGATGACATAGCTAATCCTATTTATGTCCTTATCACATCATAGCGGCTATAACATAACCAAATGATTGCCAAGGTGCCATTCTTCTATATAATTCTACTATAATCATCTCTTACTATGCAGCCCTATAGATCTTCTTCCTTATCTTCTCCTTCACTTGTGCTATCACATTAGCCATTTAAAATATTTGGAGTTGTGTGTGTAAGTAGTGTTTCATGTTCATTTTTGTTTTTATTATCTTGTTTATGTTGAACACAATGTAGTGCTAATAGGGGAGGGGGGGGGGGGGGGAATCAACATATATTAAAGCTTAACCATTTCAATTTGCAACATATCACATAAATTGAAAGAAGAGAAAAAAAGAAAACATGCATCACACAAAGGACACCGGGATTTTTATGTGGAAAACCAAATGAGGGAAAAACCACAGTGAGGATTAACTCATAATATATGTAGCTCACTGCTAACAAGAATTACAATGTTGTTTAAGGCTCATTGCCTATAGAATCATAGACTAAGATGTACAACCTTAGGGTAAGATAGTAAGGACCTAATGAGACTCACTGTCTCAAAGCAGGATACATAAAATTTATAATGAGAAATAAGAATATGAACTTCTATGAAGATGCATCCAACATATGTTGATGTTGCAGTCCCTTTTGTGCACAATTAACCCTTCATAGTAACTTCACACACTTCATCTTCAACATTTTTCTTAGTCTCAATTCTCTAAACCACACTTTTAAAAATGAGTTTGATCTTCTATATATATCTTCCGCAACAACTTAAAACCTCAATTAGGTTGGCTCTAAGATAACTTTTTAAAAGAAACTTATGTTATCATATTGGTTAGCTCCAAATATATATAATATTGCAAGAAAACATTTTGTGGATTAACATATGACATTAAATGATCCAAAATTATCATAACACATCCTCCAAAACAAAATTAGTTAATCAGGATTCAACCGTTGATGAAGGAAACAAGTTTGTTAGCCCAAATGATGATAACACCATCAAAACTACTATCTGTCCAAATTTGCATCATCAGGGAGAGATCAAAACCATCATGTGAATCAAGATGCAATTAATGTAATTTATGCACAATATCTCCTTAATCATCCCCTGAAGAAACTAATTGGCATATGCTGGCACATGAGGAGAAATATATCAGACAAATGAAATAGAGCATCCTAGAACCACTGTACAACTCTGTCATATGAAAACTGATTTTACAAACCACCAAAACACCTAAGAATTACAAGGAAAAATCCATATAAATTTGTGAACATGTCCCCAAGTTCACACAATAATATCAGTCTCATTAGAGGAATGTGAAGCATTCCAATAGTCCCTTACCAACACTCTATACTGCCAGAGCACAAACAAAAACACACTTATTTATAACTTTCACTAAAGAAGGTTTGATAGCATGAACTCTTGGATGTACCACCTTCACATATCATCCTTGTTATCTTCTTCAAACAACAAGATACAAACTTGGAATGCGGAGGGATGCAAACTAAAATACTATGACTCTGCCTCAGAGTATACACTGTAAATTCCTTAGCCAATCTTTTGCAACTTATATCAATATGTAGTACAAAAACCTAGAATGATATCAAAGTAGGCACACTGTAAACATATCAAAACTTGTGTTTTGACCTCTGCAACATACTTAGTTGTCATACTAAATACTATTTCAACCTTATACAGTACTGCAGACATATACTATGCATACCAACAATCTTTGGAGTATGTACAACCTTCAACATACACTTTTGGAATCAATGATAACACATCCTGAGTTAACATCAATGACAACACATATTTCCAACAATCTCCCCCTTTTTCAATGACGACAAAACTCATTTATCTATAGGTCTTCTCTCCCCCTTTGACATCAAGGGAAAAGGGCATACTATCTTCTACTTTTATCAACCCAAAAACTGTATAAAATACCCTTTACTATATGATTTCTACAAACAATACCCCCCCTGAGATGGATATGCATCAAAACTAATTCTATGTACAAAATGTTTTCAACAAAAACCAAAAAATGATGTTGCAATTGTTTGCAAAACTTATACAAAAAAGTTTTTCTTATCTATACATTTGCAACTTCCTTAGAGGGAAAAATATTCTTATGAATTTCTTTAAGTTATGCTATGGCTTCAACTCAGTCTGCTTTTGCTAAAGAGATAATTTTATTTTGGAATTTACACTACATGCAAAAATCCTCAGCCTCCTCCACATTACTTACAACCTTCATTTTATTATCAACCTTTTATGCATTCATAAGTAGTCTAGATAGTGAAGCAAGTCTCAGGTTGATTGCTTCCCTCAGTTGAACAAACTGTTTCTTTAACTACTCTCTAGTCTTGAAGCAATGTTAACTGCAAGTGAATATTTTTTGTTTGAGCTCTTATTGATCCATTCATATCCTTTGAAAAATCATATACCTCGACCAATTTAGTAATTTGTGACTCAATGGAGTCAATCTAATATTTGATATTCTTGGTGGAGCTCGACCACTTCAAGGAAAACTGATATAAAGAAGTCACTTCATCTATACATTCTTTAATGATTTTCAAATTTTCTTGTAATTTATTATGTGCACTAACACACTTGTTATAAGAGGCTTCATCCATTCTCTTATCTTCCTTAAGGCTTCTTGCTTTTCCTTCTGCTCAATGTGTGAAGAAAGACCCTTAAAAGAATCCATTAGAGGCTTTAATTTTTATTTTGAAGGCAAAGAAGTATCAATGTTTACCTCAAGTAAGCCTTCTTGAATAATCTTCACAACATCATCAATCAACTCACTCTTCATCACATGTTCTTGTAGATTTTATTTCCTTGCAAAAGTGTACAAAATATATCCAAGTTGTAACTTATGGAGAGGAGAGATACTTGACAAGTTAAATTTTCCTTCATGAGTAGGAATATGCAAAAATTGTGGTGTCACCTCAGGTTGAAACTTCATCTGCAGTCCTAGTAGGTCGTTGAAGGAATCTAAAGAAGAGGAATCCTAGCCTATATCTTTAGAGACATCTTGTTTTTCAACAGTCTTTTCCTTTGCATCTTGACTTTCTCAAGATCACCCTCTTTCTTTTGCTCAACATTTTTTGAACTCTTCGGAGGAGAAACGTTATGTTCTTTTCTAGAATCAGTGTTCCCCAAAGGAGATATACCTACTTTACTCTGATCCCGTGCACCTTGTGCATTTGTATTCTTTAGAGGAGTTGTCTCCTCATTTTGCTTGACATTTTCATTTGTCGGATTTCCTCTAGTCATATTTTCTTCAAAAACTGATAAATCTATGTCATGAGTAGACACATCAGGCATATTATAATTATTTGGAGGATCTTGATCTCTGATTATTTCAATATTCTTCAATTCTTGGAATGGATTTGGGCATAAGGATTTTGAATGCATATCTCAAATGGCAAGAAGCAAGTTTTTTCAGGAAAAAGGTGTCATGTGTCACAAATCCTATAAGCTAGGACACATAGCTAAGTTTTACAGAAGCAAGAATGTGAAACCCTCTATTTCAAAAAAGAAGGTTGATCTGGTGAAGAATATTAATCTAGTGGAGATGAAGAAGGAAATTAACAAGATCTAGAAGAAAAAGGAAGAGAATGAGGTGAAGAATGAGTCTATGCCAACTCTTAGTGTAGATTTTTCCCCCATAAACTAGATAGAGAGCTTTAGCTTAGGGGGAGTTTTAACAGAAAACTTTCTAGCCCCCTACTAAAGGATGTGATGCTAATATCTTTAGCATATTGGTTAGTTGTTGTGCTTAATATGTTGGTGTTATTTTTGGTGTGAAATATCTTGTTGTGGAAATTTGCAGTGATTAAAGGTGCCTATGACAACACAATATGGGTTTGCCAACTTTTTCAACCTAACTTTATCTGTTGCAATTAATGCACATTAGGTCACTAGAAATGGGTTTATATGTCATTTCACATATGTTAAAGTCATTCACAATCAAGAAATTGAAGTGAAGAGGAAAGCAAAGGTGATTTGAAGCATTTTTGAAGCATTGATTGAAACCCTGCCGACAAAGATTCACGAGGTATTTATCAATTTCTTGCAAACCGTAGTTCTGTGAAAGTTCAAAATGTTTACTCCTTAAGTAGTTAATGTGATTGAGCAAACAAGACCTAAATTCAAGAAGCACCTAGTTAAATCTATAGAGACAGACCCTGAAGGTGCATTCTCTAGGGTTTCGTATGGCATAATGCACATAGAGGATGTGCGGATCTAGATTCATACAGAGATGGAGGAGTATGATCATATAAAGATATCAGAATATTGGTAGAAGGTGTTTACTAGAGATTATTTTGAGTTAAAACTAAAATATGAGAGCTTGAAAGAGAAGAAAATGGATGTGTGGAACAACTTCCCCAATTTTTGTTATGAGGATGAGCAGGTTAAGTATGTTCTTATCAAGATTCATGATAAATTCATGTGGTTGGACATGCCACATATGATAAAAATGGAAGCAATTAGGGTAGTCATCGGTTTGTGCTCTAATGGATCATTTCTAGCACTGAAGGATGTACATAATGAAATGGTGATGAAGTTCACCAGAGAAAAGTTTGATAAACGTTCCCTAATGGTGAATGATATTGATGACACGGTGGTGAAGTATGCTTCAATGGTGATAGGCTACAAGATCTTATATACAAATAGAGAAAATTCAATTTCTGCCATCACAATCTACACAACTCACCAGATGGTGAAGAAAGGTGAAGACATAGATTTGTGTGAGCTCCTAAGACAACAATTGATGGATAATTTGCAAAAGACAAAAGAATCAAGGTACCCCTTTCTGGTATGGTACCCTAATTATCTATTTGTTTTAATTTATTAGAGAGGCACTTGGAACAAAGAACATCATATGGTTAGCTAATATTCTAGTTGTTTTTCAAATAAGAGATCATTTGAGAAGGTTAGGAAACCTAGAAACCTAGAAATATATGTTGTGGGATTTCTTTAATAAATTTTAGGACAAAATACAAGAAATAGAAAGGATACCAAAAAAAGTTGTTGAGAAATACAAGAGTGGTATAAAATTCATGGTTAGTAAAGATTGTTGCTTTATGGAAGTAGTTGAACCCATAATTGTTTGGGTTCTAGAGCTTGGATATGAAGTGATAGAAGAAGAAATTACTATTCTTGAAAAAGTTGTGCTAAGTAAGCCTAGAGATCTAGCTATGGATAGGTTTGGAACTCATATAGAAAAATACTCCCAAGTAAACCTAAAAAATAAGGACATAGCAAAGAAAGTTGAATAGATGAAAGCTAATTTGGAGGATATGGTGAATACACCTAAGGGTTATGTAGAGAAGTCTAAATCCACAACTGTTGCTTTGCAAGGTACTCCAAGTACATGAAGTTCAGTTAGGACACCAGTAGAATTTGACAAATAAATGACTACGTGACTAAGACTTTTAGTCACAACAACTAAAAATGACTAAATTCTACTAATTTTTTGCAACTTAGCTATAAATGAGTAAATAAATGACTAACTTGGTTGTCTAGTAAAAAAAAATTTAGTCATACAAATAAAAATGACTAAATAGTTATTCACACAAATAAAAGTGGGTAGTTAAAAAAAATATTTTGAATTGAAAAATTATTGGCGGGATGCTAATCATTTCCTCTCCATTCTACAATTGAGAAATTATTGGCAAGATGCAAATTTTTGCTCCATTGTCCTTTTGTTAGTTTGATATCGGAGAGCCTCACAAAGGAATGTAAGCTCAAACTGATATCTTTAGTACAAAAAATCCTTCATCTTTTTCTTGTCGGATGCTCATTAATGAACGATTTTTCCATGTATGAAGAGGATTAGGGTTTGAAGCTTGAGCCTTTTTGTAGATGTTTGATGGAGAATAGAGGAATTCTTTGACAAGGATAACTTTAGGACACAAGGATATTGGTAATGTAGTATGGCTCAGTGCAAACTTCTTCCCGTATTTTGGTGTTTTTTGAGCTTATATTGAGAAGCCTTATAAAGCTTCCAAATGTAAGGGTTTTTGTTTAAAATGTCATGTAAAAGTTCTAGCATTATGCAAACTACAGTCCTTGGGTCAGTATTTGAGTTCTAATAATTAGGGTCTTAATAGACTTATTCTAGAATCCCTAGAAAACCTTCCAATATTATGTTATGAAAATGCAGCCCTATGCATAATCGAGGGCATTTTTCATATAGAAATTATTTGACTAATGTTATTATATTTAAAACTTAAAATATTTTTCAGGTGACATCAAATTTTATTTTTATAAATATTCTGTCTAATTTTAGTACATTCAAAACTTTTCCATCTAAAGATTTTTAATCCATAAAGCTGTTCTTTGTGACAGGCCAGACTTCGATGATGTTAAGCAAAGGCTCAAGGAAATGGGTGTAGGGAAGGTGCTTTCAGAGAGTGAATTGGAAGTGAAGAATATTAAGAGTCTTTGGTGTGATACTTCTCAACTTCTTTTGAATTGATACTTATCCTTTGTATTACTTTATATCCCAAGTGCTCTGCATTGATGTATTATGAACATATTTTACATTTATACGAATCTTAATTTTGTTATTGTGTACATTTCAATTTTTTTTCACTATCTCGAGGATTATTATTTGTTTTTTTATTAGTACCCTACTAGATTGATTATGTTGTCTCGAATAACTAATCTGGATTTCTTCTCATTTTGGAATATTTTCTAGGGTGATTTATCTGAACCTATCCTTGGCTTTAATTGTGTTGGTGGCAATGTTGCATCTCTAGTCTTAAAATTCCTAAGGTAATGTTTATGTTCTTGTTAAACACCCGTAAAAAATAGAATTCTTAAGTGCATATGGTTTTCAGAGTCCAAGAAAATTGAAAAATAGAGCTTTCAGGAAAAACTATGTAGTTCTATTTCTAAATAATATTCGTGTTTGTTTAATTTTCAAATAATGGTGCTCAAATAGAAAGGAATATTAGAGGAAAGCATATGGTGAATAGAGTAGTGTGATTTATTATCCAAAATTGCATAAGAAAATCAAAGTAAGAGTGGTTCAAATTAATTCTTAAGCACAAATTGGACATAATTTTCAAGGAATTTGCACCTAGCTAGTTATGACTAAACTGATCTGCCACCCTTTTCATTGGGAAACACGATGGTTTAACACATAAGGTACTGTTCCCTATGCCACCACCCATTTTTGGGGATTTGACTATTGAGTCAATAAGTTTCCTTAATTTTTTCCCTTCCTAAAGTTCAAACAATAATAACCCTTACTCAACTATCACATTATTTCCATTTTTAGGTATTTAATGTCGAGTTCATGGCCCTTATAGTTCCATATATAAAAAAATGAAAATTACTTCCCTTTTTTGATTCTTATCCAAAAAAACCCCCAAGGAATGACAAAGCTTATCCATATTTCATCTTGAAGGGATTCAAATCTGATTTACAAATTTTACACTTCCTAGATAGTTGTTTTATTTTCTTTTGGGGTCCTTGAAGTATGAGTGTGCAGAACAATAGATAATTGTGGATGTCATCTATCATAACACATCCATGCTTTCTACAACATATTTCCTGTATTTTTCAACCATTCCATACCTTATATAATAACAATTGTTGTGGACCCCACAACACTGTCTCTGCCAACATCTTCTTCTCATAATTCAATCTTCAGTGTCAAAAAATGTGTATGTTGCTTAACACCTTGGAGCCAAGTATACACCTAATGGAGGTAAATTTACATTGAGCTTGTGCTTTATCCATCATTTAGCTAGTACATTGTAAGTTACACAAAGTAATGCTTTTCCCAATTACCTAGCTTGTATATGTGACAAAACACTATAAAGCATTCCATTGAGTCAAATTTTGTGTATTCTACTATCCAAGCAATTAGGGACATTGAAGTTCCTATTTCAAACACATTTCTTCATTCACAATTTTGGATGCAAGCTTTAATGTACAAAATAGCTTGAATTGGTGAATTGTGACTTAGTTTACTATGCCTAGGAAAAAAGGATTTAGTAGCTTTGTGTTTACTCATTTCCTTGTGGATGAACAATGCTTTTATTTTGGTGTTGATTTCTCTCGTTGGATTTTTATTGTCAACGAGACATTCTTATGCCATTAATCTTCTTCTTTACCTATTCTATCAATAACTTAGCAATTTGGATAAAGTACATTCTTTCTAAAAGTATCTTAGAGACAGCTATGAGAACAACAAATAATTTGCATGTAAAGGATACATATACAAAGTAAATAATCTTTACAAATTGAGCATTCAAACTGAATTTGGACAATGTTTTTTAGTTTAGAAAGAATGCAATGTTTAGTTCCATGTTTTTTTGAATTAGGTAGTGGCTCAAAATTTGAAAATAGGAATGTTGGTGATAACAATTGTCAAGTAATACTTGTGGAGCATTAAGAGAACTTAGTATTATTGGTTTCACAGGACCTCTGAAAGTTGAAAGACTAAAAAGTGTAACAAGGAGTAGTTACAAGTTAGATTCCTTCATAGTTAGTTTCTTTCTTAGATCTTGTTCTAGGAGAAACAAAGAACTTTCAGTTAACTACAAAATTTTGTTCCTTACATTTTACCATAGAAGGAACAAGTTTTTGTCAAATCATACACTTTTGGTTTTATTAAGTTTTGGAGGAAGATAGGTCACTCCCACGGTAATATAGGTCTACACTAGAGAAACCATTTATAGCTTTGGTAGATATATTACTTGTCAAGCTTAGGAAAATTGCTTTGATGCAAGCTAGGTGTCCATAGATTTGATGGTGATACCTCTAGTTTCCTCCAAGCCTTTACTATCTATCCAATTTCCATAGCCCTAGTAGAGGTTTTCATCACCCATCTTTATCATTTTTTTGTTCAATTTGAGTCCTAAAAAGAACAATTAGGGGTTGGGAACTACTTTGACATACAAAGAATTTCCACTAATTATATTTTATCGTTTTACTCATTGCTTGTTATCCTTCGTGTTTTAATGTGAGAAATGGCTTAGAATTGGCCATTGTGATTAGATGTGCATGAAAACCTTCTATTGATATGAATTTTTAATAAAGAACAAAATTTGAAAAAGCATATAAATACTAAATGATATTGACTTTTGAATAAGTCAAATTACTTATACACCTGTGAACTCTTGGAAGCTGAACTTTAATAATATCCAAGATGACACCTTGCTCAATCCACATCTTTGGGGACATACACAACCAAAATATTTCTTTTAAAATTCACATTAAAATTGAGACCCTTCCTTGAGTTCAATTTTATTCTTCTCTTATCAAAATAGATATTTAAACTTATATTCTTAAACCAAAAGGGAATTCCACACAATAAAAGAGCCGAATCAAATGAAAAGAAAGATCCTTGAATCCAATTTTATTCCTCTCTTATCAACATTGATATTTAAACTTAGATTGGAATTGCGTATTTGATAGGAATTGCGTGGTAGTATACAAGGTTTAAATTTTGACATCGTGCAAGCTTGTAGAAGAGTAAGTGTGAAGCAATTTTTTCTCACCAATCCAAAGATCTCAAAATCTATTTATCGGGTTATTTTCATGACCACTTTCTTTCTCTGGAATAGATTTTCTAAATAGTCAAGGATGTCTATCTATAATTACTGGATGAGAGGCATAGCAATAATGTTATGCGATTTATGCAATTGATTGGTCAGTAAGTCTTTTAAAGCCATTTGAGTAAAAACATTGAGCATTTGAGATTAAAGTTTTTGTTTGCATGAATTTATGCTGCCTGAATACTACTCGACATCTAAAAACTTCAAAATTGGCTGATACCAAAGTGATTTCATTATGTGAAAGCGAAGAGAGACTTGCAAAGTTAAGAGTAAATTAAAAACTTGATAGGGAGATGCATAGAAAGATGGAATATTACAAGAGGCAGGAGGTTACCCACATCACAGCGAGGGGTCCCTGGAGCCAGTGCGGTATCATGGTAGAGCCTCCCGCATCATTGCAAGAGTCAAGAAGACACGATGTGGTGTAGCAGTAACATCCCACATTACCGTGAAGGCCAAGCAATAAATGTGCAGTATGACAGTAAATCAAATATCACGTTTCTTTGAGGCATTTTTTTGAAATAGTTCGCTTGCCTTGTGTATGCTACGAGGAATTGTAGGAGGGAAAAGAAAAAGGGTAACAACTGAAAATGGATGTGATTTTGCCTCCCAATTAGTCTTTTGGAATTCATTTCATAGTTTTTTAGTGTCTCAAATTCATTATCATCTATTATAACATGTCTAGGGGAAATTGTGAAAATTCTATTGCAATTACTGATTATTAATCTCCTATTTATATAGATTATTTGACTATGAAAAATTAATTCACAACAAATATTGAAAAATAACACAACTGCAACTTCACAAATAAAACCACAGGAATAGAGAAGAAAACATGCAAATAATGAACACAATGTTTTTGGACAAATTGTCCCTGGAAAAAACTCAAAGGGAAAACTAGTACTGTAGATGAGGAATTTTATTAAACTTTAGCAAATTAAGAGATACATAAACTGCTTGCCTCTTACTGGCAAAGCTTCGGCAATATTCTTCTTCAGAAATTCTTCCCTCAATTTCTCCTACTGAAATTCCACTGCTGTTGTCCCCAACGCTATCACTGCACCCCTTGCTATCATTGCAAGTCTTTCAAGTGTGTGTTCTCCAAATTCCCATTGATCCCCTTTTATACTATTCTAATTAAAAAACCAATGGCCATAATTTAATCTCAATCAATGGCTAAGATTAATTAGACTCTAACAAACCCTAACTAACTAGATTCTAGAAGTCTCTAGAGGAATCAATTAATTAATTAAATAATTATTTGGACAACTAACTCCTTTCTAGAAGTCTCCATAAAAAATAATTAATTAATTAAATATTTCTTGGCAATGGAGACACCTTCCCAAGCTACAAAAATTAACACTCCCTCTTAGAGAGGAAGGTGTTCTGCATGACACCCAACCTATCTCTAAAGAAGATGAATTTTTCCTTCCTCAATGCCTTTGTCAAAATGTCTACTACCTACTGATTTGTAGGTATATATTGTAGTTGAACAATCCCCCGCTATACACAATCCTTGTTGAAATGATACTTGATATCTATATGCTTAGACCTATCATGAAACACTAGAATTTTAGACAATTTGATGCAAATTTGATTGTTGCAATGTATCACTGTAGTCTCAACCCTCTAACCAAACAAGGCCAAAAACAACTTCTGAAGCCATATCACCTCACACGTCGCCATGCTAGCTGCTATGTATTTTGCCTCTGTAGAATTCAAAGCCACAAACTTCTGCTTCCTACTGTATCAAGAGACAACTCCTGATCCCAAGCTAAAGTAGCACCCTGAAGTAATTTTCCTATCCGTCGTACTGCCTACCCAATCTACGTTAGTATAGCCTATCAACCTAATACCATAATCTCGAGCATATATGATTCCATACTCGATTGTACCACACATAAACCGCAACACATGCTTTGCCACTGTCCAATGCCCTCTCTTTAGCTCAACCATGAACTAACTAAGAGAGTTTACTGCAAAGGATATATCTGGTCTTGTGTTGACCAAATACATGAGAGATCCAATCAACTACATGTATAAGGTGGGGTCTACATCCTTCTCCCTGGATGTGTCTACCTTCTTCCAATTCATGATCATAGGAGTAGACATGGATTTGCAATCTTCTATCTCGAACCTCCTCAAGATTTCAATGCAGTATTTCCCTTGTCCAAGGAAAATCTCTCCATTTTTCTACCATACCTCCATGCCTAGAAAGTAGTGCATAAGCCCCAAATCCTTCATCTCAAACTTTGCTGCAAGGTCCCTCTTGCACTCCTCTATGAGCCCTAGTGAACTTGTTAAAAATAAGTTGTCCATATATAGAACAAGAATGAGAACCTCACCTCCAACCACCAAGTAGTAGAGGTTAGCATCTGCTTCACTCTTCACAAATCCCATTCCTTGCAAGTATCTATCAATGCGATCATACCATGCCTTGGGAGCCTGCTTGAGTCTGTACAAAAGTCTCTTCAATCTACACACATGGGTTTCATTACTATGTGCTACAAATCCCTCTAGTTGTTCTATTTATACCTCCTCTTTCAACTCACCATTAAGAAATGTCGTCTTGACATCCATTTGATGGATTTTCCATCCCATCTATGTTGTAAGTGAGATCACGGCTCGTATAGAAGTATACCTGGCCACTGGAGCGAATGTCTCCTCATAGTCTATTCCCTCCTTCTAAGAGAACCCCTTGGCCACAAAACTTTCCTTGTATTTCTTGATGCTACCATCTGCACCATGCTTGATCTTATAGATCTAGCGTGATCCAACCACTGCCCTATCTGTCAGTCTAGGCACAACCTCCCACACATCGTTCTGCAATATTGAGGTATATTCCTCAACCATCACATCTTGCCACACTTTTTGTTGTGTGGCCTCCTGATAGCTGGAAGGATCACTATCTACCAACTAAATAACTAATGCCATATAGTCATTATACCTGGCTGGTTGTCTCCACTATCTACTACTCGTCATAAGAGCTCCCACAATCTCCCGAGTATCCCTATGTGTCTGTTGCTTCCTACTGCCAACTGTAGAGGATGAAATATCAACCTCCATGTCTTCCTGATGCATCTCTTGGATCTAATGCATCTATTGCTCCATACTCTGTGAACTCTCAGCACCTAAGCTTGTGCTTGTACTAGTAACTGTACTCAAGCTTCGCTGCCCCTGATCCGGTTGCACGATCCTTGGAACTTCTACTAGCTGCTCACTCTAATCATCTGTTGGAAAATATCTGGACCTCCTAAATGCCTTGTCCTCCATGAAATTGACATCATGCCTAATATAATCCTCTTGGCCCTTGGAATAAATATCCCATATTCCTTTGAGGTTTCACTGTACCCCACAAAGTGCCCTCTCTCTGCAGTCTGTTCTAACTTGGAATGTGTAGGCCCTAGACTGTGACAATATGCCAAACTCCCAAATATCCTGAAGTGGCTGACATCTAGCTTCTTCCTTGAGAATGCCTCCTATGGTGTCATCTTTCCCAATACCTTATGTGGAACCCTGTTCTGTATGTATACTACTATACTGCATGCCTCTGCCCATAAGTAACGTGGCATATCCTAGTCATACAACATAGCCCTTGCTTCCTTCGATATAGACCGATTCTTCCTCTCAACAAACCCATTTTGCTGCGTGTTGTAAGGAACAGTCCATTCTCTCTTGATTCCTTCCCTGGTACAAAACTCTTGGAACTCTTTCCCTTTGTACTCACCTCCATTGTTTGACTGAAGAACCTTTATCTCCTTGCTTGTCAAATTATTCACAAGAGCTTTGAACTTTTAGAAGTGACTGAAAACCTCATCCTTGGTCTTCAAGAAGTATAGCCAAGTCTTCCTAGAGAATTCATCAATAAAAGTAACAAAGTACTTGTATCCTCTAAGAGACTTTGTTGACATTGGTCCACATATATCTGAATGTACTAGATCAAGAACACCCTTAGATCTAGTGTCACTCCTTGGAAAAGATACTTTCACAAACTTCCCCAACACACATCCCTTACATACATCATCATTCTCTTTGCTCACCTATGGAACACCTGTCACTGTCTCACAAAGTAATTTAAGTGCTCCATGATGTATATGGCCCATCCTCCTATGCCATAGCTCTCCTTGACCTCTAGAATTAACACTGCTCATCAGCGCCTTATGATGAGTGTCAAACTGCAACCTATAAAGCTGACCACTCCTAACTCCAATAGCCATGGGCGATTTCCAATCCTTATGCTTGATTAACAAATTCACCCCTCTAAAGAGTACATTGTAACCTTTATCCTGAAGGAAATATATGGAAATCAGATTCATACCCAAGCCTGGAACATGCAACACATCATGAATGGGAATCAAATTTCCATTCTCCCTCTGAAATAGAATAGTCCCTTTCCCAACTAGATTGAGTTTGGACATGTTCCCCATAGAAATCTGAATTTTGATGTCCTCCTCCTTATAACTGTAGAAGTATTCTCTAACTCCTATCATATGAAATGACGCCCCACTATCTATATACCAAACACCCTATGAGGTTGAGCTAACCATACAAGCTATGAGTGCAAACTCATCCTCCATTCTACTAGAGAGCTCATATGCACTTGTTGAAGCTATCGTCTGCTTCTTGCCTTTCTTTTCGTTCTTCTTCCTTTGCAGGAAATCACTGACATAGTGGCCAAACTCGTGACAACCATAACACTTGATCTTAGACAATTCCTTCTTCTCACTTTGTGGATTTGATCCTTTGCTGGACCCTTCTTCGCTTTCCCTTTTCTTGCTAAGGCAACGTTTTCTTGTTCTGCCTCACTTTTCTGACTCTTACTGCTAGTTCCACTGACAAGACTTAGTCTAAGCTCCTCCTGAGTGAAGTCACTCCATAATCGATCCCAAATTGGTAAGGTGTCTCATCCATTGATAACTTGAACAAAGACATCCCACTGCTTAGTAAACCCATTTAGGGCTATTCATACTAGCTCGTCATCATCTGGTTTATCTCCAACAACTGCCAACTCATCCTTGAAAAGTATGAATCTGGTGAGGTAACTTGTAATGTCTTCTCCCTTGTTCATCAAGGTATTCCTCAACTTTTCTCTAAGAATTAGTTTTCGGTTAGTGGTAGCATTCTGGTATAGATTCAAAATGATGTCCCACATCTTCTTCGATGTATCTAAATTTGTGATATGTGGAACAATATGGTCCTTGACACAGTCAAGAATCAACCTCCTCGCCTTGGAATCTTCCTTCTTATGTGCTAAGAGCTGTGTTGGATCTATAGGTATAGGTACAACACTGGTCACATATTCCTTGATACCATTCTCTTCTAGCAATAAAGAAATTCTGGCTTTCCAAACACCAAAATTTGATGCTCCATCCAATCTGTCCTGATCTCTTAAACTTGCTGAGGCCATCTCAAAATAATAATAATAAAAATAATTTTGAAGAGGTAGAACAGGGTTTTATAAACCCTCTATTTTCCTTCCTATGCCTGCGTTGAGCCTTTTCTGCCCTCAGATAAGCTCTGATACCATGTGAAAATTCCATTGCAGTTAATTATTAATCTCCTATCTATATAAATTATTTGATTGCGGAAAATTATTTCACAACAAATATTGAAAAATAACACAACTGCAACTTCACAAATAAAACCATAGGAATAGAGAAGAAAATATGCAAATAATGAACACAATATTTTTGGACAAATTGTCCCTGGAAAAACCCCGAAGGGAAAACCAGTACTGCAAATGAAGAATTTTATTAAACTTTAGCAAATTAAGAGATATATAAACTGCTTGCCTCTTACTGGTAGAGCTTCGACAATATTCTTCTTCAGAAATTCTTCCCTCAATTTCTCCTGCTGAAATTCCACTGTTGTCCCCAACGCTATCACTGTGCCCCTTGCTATCATTACAAGTCTTTCAAGTGTGTGTTCTCCAAATTCCCATTGATCCCCTTTTATACTATTCTCATTAAAAAACCAATGGCCATGATTTAATCTCAATCAATGGCTAAGATTAATTAGACTCTAACAAACCCTAACTAGATTCTAGAAGTCTCTAGAGGAATCAATTAATTAATTAAATAAATATCTGGACAACTAACTCCTTTCTAGAAGTCTCTAGAAAAAATATTTAATTAATTAAATATTTCTTGGGAATGGAGACACCTATGGAAGCTACAAAAATTAACAAGAATGATTGTATCTCCAATGAAACGGTTCACTTGCCCTGTATATGCTTCCACATTTTCATGTATGTCTAGTAGGGAACTTGTAACTACAAAATATAATTTTCCTCTCTTTGCCATTAAGTGTCACCTTCCTGTATATTCATCAAGGAATGAACCTTCTCTTGAAACCTGCACCTTTAGTTATCCTTGTCTCATGGCCTGTGTTATAAAATATTTTGATTGTCCTTTCTTCAATGCAATAGGACTGTCCCTGTTTTAGGTTTCTACCTTGTTGCATTGTAAACTTTTAGAAGTTCCTCTTTAAGAATTTCCATATAGATAAATCTAATGGACTCTTATACATTATTTAATGAGAAGGCCATATGATCTAGAAAAAAAAAGATCCATGCAATTGCATATGATAAGCTTTTCTTTAGAAAGAGACCATTCAATTTATTGAGAAAGGGTAAGAGAGAAATAAGCATTGCTAAAACGTGTTGCTTATGAAAAATTTAAAGTTGGTTTTTTTTCATTTGAGAGACAAAATTGGAGCAACCATGAATTATGCCTTGCAATAACATGATAAGTCCACTGAACAATAATAAATGAAAATTAATCATGCAAAAGTGCATGTAAGCATTCTTACACTTGAGTGAAGGCATGTCTACCATATACAACATTATATGATCCTTATGTCAAAATATTTTAATCCATAAACCTTAATATAGATAGTTTCTATATTAAGGAATGTCCATTACCTCAGAGATTATGGTCATCACCATAGAATGTAAGATAACATTTGAGATAATATTTGAATTACTTCCTACCTGGTAATGAAATTTTAACTCTTTTTTTAAGAGTAGGTTCAATGATGATAAGCTATGGAATTTCCTTTTAGACTAACATCTGAGACTTAACACCCCCTAAAACCAATACCCTACTGAGCATTCAGTTAACTTATCAATAGTAGGGGACATGATATCATGTCATGATTCTCCTTATGGCATTGTTTTATGGTAAAAATAATGATTTTCGATTGGGATAAATAATTTACAATTTGAGAAGAGACTGTAGCCTCTACAGGTATAGCAGGCCATGTGAATTGTTTGATAAAATGCTTCAAAGAAATGTACTGTAGGCACACATACAAAATAGGTTTATTGGTAAAGCCTTGGAAGAAAAAAAATGCATTTGTGGCTTGTGCTTCCTCATAGAGCTTGTGGATTTGAATTTTGATTTTGGCTCTGCCAAAATAATGCATCTATTTGAAATACTTCAATATTGGTTATGTTTCTTGTATTAGTTGTATTTTTGATGTCAATAATATTTAGTAAGAGAATGCTGAAATAGATTTTTTTTTAATAAACTTACTCAATTTCGAACATCATCATGAAGGGATCTTGTCTATCCATTTTAGAGTTATACAACTAGCAAGTTTCCAACATGTCAAAGGAAACCACTTGAGTGATAGGTCAAGAAGGCCCAATGTTAATGGGTAGAGCAAGATGCTTGCTCCCATAAATTTACCTAAAAAGTACCCAAGGATTCTTCCTTTTCACAAGTGAATTGAGACTCCTGCCATCTCTTCTGCTAACGGATACTCCAAATTTTGGATAGGATTATTATATTATATGCAATCCTGTTATGTTTTGAATAAGATTTTGTTGTTTGAGAGGACTCTCCTCTATGATTGGAACTTATTTATTCTTTTACAAACCAAAAGATTCTAGAAATTGCTTGCACACTTTAAAAAAAGAAGTTCAAAAAAGGTGCCTAGTCCATCCCAATTCACTATATCAGAGTTAGAGACCTGAAGTGTGATTTGGCTGTTTAGAAACTTATATTATCATTTACTTGTTTCCAAAAGTAAATGCATTCATCCAACAATAATCACTTTTTCCCTCCCTCATGGTTCTTATTCCTGTTCAATCTAGAATCCAATCAAGCCTAAACAAAGATAGAGACAAAAATTCTTGGACCTCTCTCCTTAGAATTAAGACTTCAGTTATAAATGCTGAAGAAGAGATTATTATTAAAAATTACATCAATTAACGAATTTTTTGTGTGTTCTTGATAATTTTATGGAAGTTTCTGCAGATGCCAACTGTAAGATATAGAAACAAAAACTAAAGGAATGGATGTAAGATATTATGCAACATATAGAATTACATTAAAGAATAAATTAGAAAAATTCACAATGTTTTCTTCAAGAGTTGCATTTTTATTAGCTTATTCCTAGGAGGGCATTACACCCTGCTACTTTCTCATGTATGGACTGCTCTCTCTTCATTAATTATCTCTTCCCTTCTCTATAAGGTCACAAAACATAGATATAGAATGTCCTTTCACATTTGATTTGATTGTGCATTGTATCATGGTCTCAAAACTTGCTCCTTCATAGTCCATCAAACCTTGGGACTGTTGTAACGTGTGTCAAGCATGGCCTAACCCTACATGAATTATTAAAGGTCTGAACTTTTGATCATACCATGAGGTACGATTGTCCATTTTTCCACTTTCATGCTTCCCTTAAGAGTCACAAACTGTCTTTTGATTTATAGGCATTGTTTTATTTTAAGTATTGTAAAAGGGCTTACCAATAGATTCACATGAGTAGCTAATTATGGAAGAAGTTATAGAAGCTTGGAATTGCATATCAACAAAATCTGAAGAGAAAGAGTAGGAGGAGAATTGAATTGTTGCATTTTGATTATCCTCAACACCGTCAACACACTATCTTTCATTATCTTACACTACCCCCTATCTTTATTTCAGACCTTGCTTCATTGTGGCATCCTTCAAGTCATGATGACTATATTCACACTTATGACTGTTCAAATTTGAAGGGGCTTCCATTCCTTACCTTCATTAGGATTGTGGCTTTCCATCTCATGAAGTATTTTTTGGATTTCCATTGCTAGGACTATGATCTTAAAACCTTGGAGACCACTGTGTTGTCCCACTCCTTGTTATGCCCTCTTTACATACACAAACCCTTCACACCAGATTGCCATTGAAGAAAGATCTTTACTCCATGCCTTAACTGTCTCTAAAAGCCTGAAAACTTATTACTGAGTGATCTTCATCATGGTTGGAAAGTATCTTGTTTTCTTTCATTGAAGCCTTTGTCCTTGAAAAAGTTATTACAACCTAAGCACTATAACTATGATGGAGGTTGTTGTCACTTTTTTGAAGAAAATTTTGAAACCTCCTCTGCCATGCTAACTCTCATGACTTTCATTTCTTGTTTTGAAGGCTTGATACTGTTACTTAATCTTTGGTTTTCACCTTCATGCCTTTACTTAAGCAACTCAGTTTCTTCTTCATAACCTGACTTCTTGAATGAGTGACAATTGTCCTTTATGGGTGCATCTTCTCATACTCTTACTTTGGTGATCTCCAGGTTAAAAATTTTCCTCTCAGTCATAGGGGCTATCCTTCAGAAAGCTATCATTTTCTGCCTTTCTTCATCAATTGTCTTGTTCTTGAGCTTTCATTGTGTTTTTCTCTTCCATGAATCTAATAAAGTACTACCCCTAATAGGCTTATAAATGCTCCCAAAATTATGCTAACTATCTTGTTCTCTTCTAATGGTCTGCTACCTTACAAGTGATTAGCATATATCCTTTTATTCATGGTGATTGCTCTTATGATTACGATTAACCTTGCTTTGACAGTTTCTACTCACTGTATTCACTAACTTGCATTCATTGTGTATATGTTGGATATGATACTCACTGTACTCTATTACCTTTGATAGAAATATATTTCTAATGTTGAATCTGAAGGTGTTTTGAAGAGAGGTCTTATTTGTTGAGTAAATTTTGTAGGGCATTATAAAATACTATTGATGTCTCAAATGGAGGGTGGTTATCTAGTTGATTACAATGCCATCACATATCTCTTTCTTCGGGAAATTTCCTTCTAGTTGTTTTAAATTCATATATCTTATCTCCATTGATAAATAGCTTATGGTTTTTGATATGGAACTCTGAAGTTGAGGTGACTATTAATCTATTGCTCTCAATGTAATTTTTATATGATTATTTCTTGTAGTTCCTGTATTGGGTGTAGATTCGTGCATCAAGTTTTTTGAAAAGTTCAAGTCTTATGAAGGGCTATATTTATTCTTGGGTGCATATTTGAGCTTTAGGTGATTTGATTTTGGATTGTCACTTGTATCTTTTTGTCACTGATACTCATTGATCTGTTTGAGGAGGTAATTTTGTAGTAGCTTGGGAACCTTATACTTATATGGTAAACTATATTTTTAATGTCATTGGCAGTAAGGATCTCAACATTCACTTAAAATACATTGAAGAAATAACTAAAAATGGAAAAATCAAGGAGATGGAACGTATTAGAGAGTCAAACTTCTATGATGCTGAAAATACAAAGAACTTTCTTTTGGAAGCAAGACTTCCAAATGCTCATCCACTAATAAATGTTTGTGATCAGTTTGGATTTGTTCACTGTCATGTTTAGTAAAGCTTATCAGTCAAAGTCTATGCATAACATAGTTCTCAGTCCATACTGAGTATTCATGGTGTGAATTCTATAAAGGAGTCTTTCATAGGACCATTAGGCTTCAATTTTCAAGTAGTTCTTTCATGTTTTGGAGTTGTATAAGCAAAAAGTAAAGCATTGTAACTCAGTTTTCTTAGTCACAACACTGAGAAACACACTTTGTAACACATATTTCAAAGAAAAGACACATATTTCTGTCTTGTATCTAATGTAACAACACCTTTTTTCAATAGAATTTCAATATTTTTCCTTCTTAATAGTTGTTTCATTATGTGCAAATGAATGATTGATTATGTTTTTCTATGTTTTATGTTTAAACCTCAAAAGCATTGTTTCATTTCCGACACTTTTAGGTAGAAATTAGTGAACAAAAATAATTAAATAAACTACTAATTGACTAAATATACTACCAACTGACAAAAATCAATGAATAAATAATGACTAAAAATATATGACTAAATATACTACTAGTTGAAAGAAATCAATGAATAAATATACTACCAATTGACATAAATCAATGAATAAATATGACTAAATATACTACCAAATTGATCAATCAAAAAAACCAATTAATGACTGACAATAAACTACTAATGGTCACGTGACCAAGAATATGACTAAATATATGACTAAATAAATGACTAAATATACTACCAAATCGATCAATCAAAATGACTAAAATTAGTTTAATCATAAATTTGATTGCATTATAAATGACTGTCAATAAACTACTAATGGTCACGTGACCAAGTTTAGTCATTTATAAATAGTTTTTAGTAGTTTCAATCATACATTGTTGTTTCTATACTAGTGGGACCTTTCCCCTTCTCCTATTTCTCCTAGGTCCTCTGGAACAAAGCCTATATGGAGTTCCAAGAAGAAAGAAATATCTAGCACCCCTGAAACTCAGAAGACTCCTAAGAGAAGAATGAAAGAAAAGGCTACCAGGGATAAGTAAATCAGCTGTAAAGATGATGAAGAAGGACCCCAGTTGGTCTAAAAAAGGAAATCTCAAGTCTCTCAAGAGATCGGTGCAAAAAGAGAAAAAGTTGATGTGGTAGATATTGAACGTGAAGAGGAAGTGGAAAAATAAAAGAAAGATTTTATCTTTCAAAGAAGAGAAAAGAGTTCTAAAGAAATATATCCTAAAGGTAAGGGAAAGAAGAAAGAAGATTCCTTTGGTTAGGGGGCACAATCCCATGAAGTTGGATTCTTTGTTTAGTAGCATTGTAGAGTTTGGATTGCTAAAGGAAACTGTTGAAATGTTTTTGGATGCAAATGATGCAGATAAGACAACAATAGAAGAGGCTAGTATTAAGTATATAGTAACATTCAATACTTTCCTAGATAAGATAGAAGATCAATTTATTGATGATTTGAAAAATATTTTAACTACAAGAAAACAAGAAGATATTGAAGAGGATGCAAAGATAAAGACATTTTCCTTGGAGAAGATTGGTTCCCTACTATCTCATGACGATAGACGCAAGTTGTCCAAGCTATATAGCAAGAAATTCTAGAAAAAAAAAGAGTTAACACTCTTATGAGTAGAGATAAGGAAGAAATTGAAAGGCTACATAATGAGTCTCTGAAGAAGATTGAAGAGCTTGCTAAAGGGTTGGGAGCTCCTCCAGGTAATGAAGATTAGATGCAAAAAAATACACCCGTCACGAAAGATGATGCACCCATTGTAGAACAACATGGGTCTAGACATGAAGAAATATCGACAGATAATACCCCTCCAGTTGTGGAGAATATTGTTGAAGAAAAGGAAGATGATAAGTAGGATGTACCAGAGAAAGATGAAGCTCAAGTTGAACAGGATTTTCCCTCTTCAGAAATGGAGACAAATGTTGAGAAAAATAAAGAAGACATGCAAGGTCTCCCAGAGAAGACTGCAGAGCAAAAAAAGAAACTTTGCCTTTGGTAGATGAGAAGGTTGTAGAAGAGTGCTCCAGTAGTAGTGATAAGGATAGTATTGAGGAACAAGAAGAACAAAACATGCCTCCTCTGGATGGTGAGAAGCCTATAGAAGAAGAGAATAATTTTTTGGAAATTAAGAGAAGGAAGAGAGTGAGAAGGAAGAAGAAGGTGCTAAAATTGGTGGTGAATCCTCTGGAGCTTTTGGAGATTCAATGAAAGATTTTTTGGATATGCAATTATCATTTCAATCGGTGGTTTCTACATAACTACTACAGATTCCCATGCAACAAGGTTAGGTAGACATGGATAAAATTTCCCCTTTGCATAAGTTACAACTTGGTGATGCTTTCTATGCCTTTGCAAGGAAGGGAATTCTAAAAGCACACCAAAAGAGTGCAAAATTGGTAGATGAAGTGGTAAAAGTGTTGTAGGATAGTATTATCAAAGCAATTGTTGATAATTCTTTGTTTCGTGTGCAATAGTTGAGGTTATTACTTGATTCCTTTAAGGATTATTCTGCTGGTTTAGAAGAAAATATTGAGAAGGAAATGGAAAAAAAATTCAATGATAAGAGATTGATTGAGCTTTTTGATAAATGTAGTGCTACACATGGAAAGTTACAAGGTAACTTGAAAGAATTTAAAAAATGTTTAGAAGAAGCAAAAGTTTTATTTCAGTTTTGTTTGAAATGGCCAAATTCTACAAGGAGCATCAAAGTTCAAATGAAATCTATTGAGTCACAAATTGCTCAAGCATTTGGTGCTTATGATTTGGTAAGTGATGCAGATGGTGCAACAAGAGCATGAATTGAGAATCTACATGGTCAATTCTTTCTATTGCAAGATAAAAAGGAGAAAGTAATAATGCAGTATAGTCAACTCCAAGATTTGGTGAGTGCAAGGATTACATCTTTAACTAGAGTTTTAGAAAATGTAGAGAAGGTGATATAAATGAATCCAATGCCTAGTTCTCTAGAAGAAGGAGAAGACCTCCATGTTCAGTTTGAGAGTCAGTGTTGTATGCTTTCCTTCACCAATAAGGAGTGGGAGGTTGCAAAGAAAGATTAGGAGGCACATCTTGCTAAATTGAAAGAGTCTTATAAGGGTTAAGTTGTACAATTTTGCTTTACATATGCAATTTTTTGATTTCAATGTACATATATAGAAGTAGTTGATGGTGATACGGTAAAGTTTTTATCTTTTTTGTAATGGATAATATTGGAAGGGGGAGATAAGAAAAAAGGGGATGATACTCATGTAAATATAATTTTATATCAGTTAGGGGGAGTGATATAATGATCTTTTTTCCTTTGATGTCAAAGAGGGAGTAGTTTTGAGTAGTTTTGGAGAGCGTGTTTCCATCAATGAAAAAGGGGGATATTTTTGGCAACATGAGCATGATGATGTATGGATGGTGTATGGTGTTTTCACAACCCATTGCAGAAATGCAAAAGTGTTGGTTTGGAGAAGACCAAGTGTTTTGGGAGAGTTGACTAAGTCCTAGTGTGCATGTTCAATGTTCATAGGAACAATTTTGTGGTTTGCATTGTTCCACTATAAAGAATCTTGTCATGTGGTTTTGAGGTGTTCATGGTATGTGTTGGAAATGTCTAAATCCAATTTTTTTGGTCTTGATGTCTTCTGTAGCTGAAGATATTAGTGATATTGTATCGAGCTTAGTAATGAAAAAGTGACTAGTATGGAGTGCATGATTGGAATGCTCTTCATTCCATCACAGATGAATATTATACTATGCAGTTTTGAGGAAGTTTTGGAAGGTGTCAGAGGTGTATGCACTCCAATTGGCAAGTGGTTTGGTGGTTTGCGTGTTGAGTTGTGAATGAATAGTTGGTTCATTCAATTCTGGCTTCGCCAATTTTGTTATGCAGTGTCGACCTAAGGGTTTTGGGATCGTGCAGAGTTATGTATGGAGTGGATTTATGGGAGTGATTATAGGTCACGCTGACCTATTTTGGTCTTGTACACGTTTTGGTCTATTCCTCAAGGTGTGCACTATGGAGTTTTGTGTCAACAGGTTATGAGGTTGCACATTTCATCTAATTAGACCAACCTAATTGATGATTTGGGTGTTTACAATAGATGTATGTATATATACAAGGTTAATTCATTATCTGAAGGTGGATTTGAGGTTGTTCAAGAGTGTATGTATGAGATCTAAAGTAGAGTAACTTGTGTGAAGTTTTATAGTTGTGAAGTATGAAGTGTGTTAAGTAAATTTTTTGCACTTAATTAGAACTGTACTTTCAACATGTTGCAAATACATTGTTAACAATTCATCTTTGGCATTGAGCCACCCTTTCTTCTATATTTTTCTATTTTGGGTAGCGAGCCCTTGGCAGTGAACTATTCTTTCTTTCTGGACAATGAGTCCTTGGACAGTGAGTCCACCATTTTGTAAATCCATTGTAATCGGTTATAATATATTGTGCACTAATCCTCAATGTGATTTTTTCCTTTCAAGGGGTTTCCATGTAAATCTAGTGCTTTTGTGTTATGTGTTGTGATGGATGCTTTAATTGTTGCTTTCCATTACTGCAAGTTTAATGTGATGCTTTGAATGGATGTTTAAGTTAATGAAGTTAGTGAATTTCAGTGAATACTGATTCACCCTCCCTCTCAGTATTTTGGGTGTTCAATAGTTTCACCATACCTTTACTCAAGTACCTTTTCCTTAGCATTATTGATCCTTGAATTAGACTTTCTTATATATATTAATAACACATTTAAAGATGTGGGAATACCCTTATCACTATAACTTGGGCATGAGTTATGAAATATCCTCAACTCTTAATCCTTGACATTTCCCTTCTATGTTATCTTATTGAATACATGAGTTTAGATATTTTATTATTTACATGCCTTATCTTTTTAGAGTCATTGATGTGTGATTACCCTTCGATCTATTTTATTCAAGCACAACATATGTCATAATGTCAACCCCCAGTCCTTGACAAGCGGTATGAGTTATGAGATATCCTTGACCCCTAAACCTTGAAATTCCTATATTTTACATTGTTTATTCCCACATACCTCGCACAACCTAGGGCATCATTAATGAATTGGTAAAGCTCTATAACTGCCCAATTATATTATTTTATTGAGAAATCATTGATTATTCTAAGGCTATAGATTCAAAGGCACTTTTAATGGTAGAATATAAAAAATCCATATATAACAGTTACTATGGTGGTTGAAGTTTCATGCCTTGATGGTCCTCACACCATCTCTAGGCTACCATTTCACTACATTTTAGTGATCTTCCTTTTCTTGTACACCAAAACCAATAATTCCATTAATATGTGAGACAACTACAAGATTTCTAATCCTTTGCACATCCTGGATATGTGATTTTTGCATGAAGGCATTAATGATAATGATGTCAAGGGAATGGGTGACCTTATTAGTGCCAAAAAATAAAGTATATTTCTCCAAGGTCGCATGAATAAGAAGGGGACATATTTTATATTATGTTTTCATTATTAAAAGAGGGGGGGGGGGGGGGATGTTACAGATCAAGAACAAGGAGAAGAAAATTCTAGGTTACTAGGATTTGTATCTAATTTACAAGGTTTCAAGATATTTTTTGCATTGTAAAGATTTGGGTTTCATCACAATTGTATAATAAAAAAATTTAATCTCAAAATAATGGATCAAATTTTTAGATCCAACATTATATGAATATCTCCATGTGTAATGTGTGCACTTTTGGGTGTTATTTTTAATTAGTTAGCTAGCTAGACAACTATAAAATCCTTGGAAAGGTTTTGCAAAGTATATTTTTAGAATAATATAAGAAGTGTATGTGATTATTCATGGATTACCTAGTTAGATTATTTTAATATTTTTTAAATTCACTCATATGATTATTCACATGCATAGAGCCTAGCTTGTGTATAGGGTTTGAAGTTGGAGTCTTCAATAATATCTTGATTATGGTATTGTAGATGGATTCTAGCTATTGTGTTCTTTGTGTTTGATATTTCTAGAAATTATTTTCCCAATTGGTTATAGGAACCCATGTTCTATATTCTCAATCTCCCATCACTCCAACACACCCAAAAAATAAAATAGAAACATAATTTTTTGTTGTGATAAGTTTTACTCACTACCATGTCTAGATGTGCGTAATAGTATTAGGGGCTATGAGGAAATATATACTTAGAAACTTCATGTGGTAGCTTATCTACTTTATAGAGGTGCAAAACCTTGCATGTTGTAAACCAACATGGAAATATAGAGTGACAACCTGAATAGGGGCATACTATGTGTTGGGTATGGTTTGCTACATAGTACATGTTCATCATTTGTAATTGTATCTAGTTATAGCACCTTAGGGAAGCCCCCCTTGGTCTAGCAAAGCCAAAAGTTGAAGAACTTATTCACCTTAGAAAATTGGTCCATTGTTGCTCAACATAATTATAAGTTAGAGGTCCTTGTCTTAAGTTTGACACCCTTGGTGCTTAGGATAAGATCCAAATTTAAGGGTTTCAAACCTACAACTCTATGCACCAATATTATGTACAAAAGAAGATTAATTTACTTCATCTTCATCATTATCATTGCCAACCATTGATTGAAGGCATTGTAAATTATTCCTCTATATTCTTTGATACCAAGTCATTGTTCTAGGTTTAATCTTTGAATAGAATCACCAAACTTCCTTTTCAAGGATGTACCTTCAAATGTCTAAGAAAAATAAATACACCAACACTTCAATCCCCAATATAGGACACCAAAAAATCAATTAGTAAATAGACTTGTCACTAGAATATTTTGCTCACATTGAAGCATGACTTGCCCAATAGACATTGGCAATCATTTGTAATAGTTGAATATTTTTTATTGGATTAACCATTTTTATCTCCATTTGAGAGGGAAACTCCCTTGTAAGATAGGTGTTTTGGGAAGTTATACAGACTTTTAACCCAAAAGTACAAAATGAACACAAAAATGGAAAAGTAAAAAAAGAACACTAAAAATCTTGTCATCTTTGTCAAGTAAGCTTTCAAAACTTGATGTAGTGGAAATATGAAAATTTCCTCGTAGCACATGGTAGTTTATCTACTTTAAAAAGGTGCAAAACCTTGCATGTTGCAAACTAGCATGGCTATACAAAATGACAAGTTAAATAGAAATATACTATGTGCTAGGTATAGTTTGTGGCACAATACATATTCATTATTTGTAATTGTATCTAGAAGTAGCACCTTAGGGAAGCCCCCTTGGTCTAGAAGAGCCAAATGTCAAAGAACTTTCCCACCTTGATAAATTGGTCCTTTGTTGCTCAACCTAATCATAAGTTAGAGGTCTTTGTCCTAAGTTTGATGCCCCTAGTGCTTATGGATTTCAAAGCTATAACTTTGTGTACCAACAATATGCACAAATGAAGAATAATTTACTTCCTTGTTATCATTGCCATTACCAACCATTGATTCAAGGCATACTCCTCTATGCTTTTTGATACCAACTCATTGTTTTAGGTTCTATCTTTGAATAGAGTCACCAACCTTCATTTTGGAGGAGGTACTTTCAAATTTCTAAGAAAAATAAATGCACCAACACTTTAATCCCTAATAATCACCAAAAATAAACTGATAAATAGATTTGTGACTAGAATATTTTACTCAAATTGAAGCATGACTTGCCCAATAAACAACGATAGTCATTCACAATATGCTACTGAATTAACCATTTTCCTCTCCATTACGAGAGCCAACTCCCTCATAAGATGGGTGTTTAGGGGTTTTACATACTTTTAAGCCAAAAGTACACAAATAACACAAAAATGAAAAGAAGAAAAACAAACAAACACAGATACCTATCATCTTTGTCAGGTAAGCTTCAAGAACTTTTAGGAGTGGAAATATGGAATTTTCCTCCTAATCTGATAAAATCATCTTTATCACAGGCTCTGTCGGTCATACTACTCTAAACACTTATAATTATAGTCTGACTAAAGCCATCCCTCATCATTACTCCAAATTTAGTCTCTTTCATCATGTGTACATGTAGATTCTCAGCAAGTTCCAATTTGTATTCCTTGATAAACTCCTCCTTGTAAAGGCATGAAGCATCTTTGGACGGATTTATTGCAACTAGAATTGGTCGGTCCTTAGCATAGAAGATATCTCGAGCATATCTGTACTGAAGATTATGTAAGACTATGGCTCGTTTGACTAACTAAGTTGTATAAAATCATCAACATTTTCAAAGATATCTGGATTAGTAGGCGATAATTTGTCAGTTGGTATCTTGACAATGTGTCCACTAAAGCTGATCATCTGTTTTAGCCTCAGTGCTTGATTAGATCGCTCCTAATTTCTAATCAGTTTCTGAAAGGTACACCAAACACTAGATTTCATTTATATGCCAGATATGTTGTCCTCTACCCCTGACATTTCCAATACTCTAAAAGTCTGGCCCATTTCATTGCATATAATAGGTTGCCCATTCTTGGTTAAGTGTAAATGGCCAGGTAAAAGATTCCGATCTTTGTCAGGAAGATCGATCGGGTACCCACCACCGAAAATTGCTGGAAAAACTGTCTATGAAGATGCATCTATTGGTTGCAGTTGATCAATATTCATATACATAAAAAAAATTGAGGAAAGTTATTGGGTTTATTACAATCCATATAGATTAGCTAAAACCTTCAAGAAGTTAATGATAGTAGATTTCTACAATTTATATAGATTAGTTACAAAGTTTTTGGATTTGATTGTGTGGGTTTATTTTGCATCAATGTTTTGGATCACACTCCGTGATCCATCATTAGGATGAATTAAAGAACATAAGGAAAAATATATCACGGAGTGTGATCTGAAACGTTGATGTAAAATAAACTCACAATCAAATCAACAAACTTTACAGCTAACCTCCAAAAAAATTTAAAATTCAAAAATTGTATCTATCATTTCTAAAACTTAGCTCTTCAATTTTAACTTCATCTAAAGTCATTCCTCATTATGTAGTTATACCTCAGAGTTTATCTAATATTTTTTTTCAATAATTATACTTCATGAGACGTTGTACGTGGTTGAACACTTGAGCAGCGTTGTGGCTTCCCACCCATTACAATAAAGCCCCCAATTTGCCACAGGCAGTGAGAGATGGTGCATTTTCTTGAAAGTTCAAAAATTTTCAGGTCTCTTTGAGTGTACTTTGTGTGCATTTCGTTCCATGAGATGACATTTCATTGAGATACTGTGATGTGGTGGTGGGAACAAGTCAGAATGACAATTCCATGTCTTCAAAGAACTTAGTTTTCTTTGCTAATGCTCATTATTATAGTGCTCAAATTATTTCATTGGCAAGTTTGGTCTTTAGCCTTCTCCTTGGTCGGAGTTGATTTGATTGTATTAGTCCCTTATACATTTCAAAGGCGATAGTGTAGGGCAGAAGTCCCTTGTCAATAATTTTTACGAAATACACCTAGGCTTCACTTCATTTAGCCTTTCCAATCAAACTACAAAATATATGGAGCAAGATGTGATGGGTTTGGTTTGTTGGCTTGTCTGATAAGGGCGCTTCTCGCAATTTCTTGTACAATCATAGGGTCTTATTGTCGTCATTACAACCTCCAAACACATATAGAAAACAATAGTGAGTGATAGTAGATGGGTAAAGTCTACTTTGTACCATCTCGTTAAGTATTATTTAAGCCTCATTCATTCTATCATGAATGCATGAGACACATGATAACACAAGTATATGTTACACTATTCATACTATAAATTTATTTCATCTCTTTTAGTGTCCTACCATATGCATCTCTTAGTATAGAATAAGTCTTATCACATCAAGAACAAATCCTCTATTCTTAATTTCAACTAGGAGATTTTCATCTACTTTCTTCTTTAGATAAAATTTAAGATTGGACAACAATTTGTTCTTCCCATTGGTTTCTTTGAGAAAATAGTGTAAGTGACCACAATTGATTCACACCCCTAATCAGTCTATCTCATTCAAAAGAATCCTAGCAATGGTAGATTCGTTACTTTGCACCACCCATATAGATAAATAATGTTATAGGGTTTAGTATCAAGTGTGGGTTGGGCCTGTCTTTTATTAAATAATCTAGATGTCCCTCTAGAAAGCCCATACTTATAGATCATATCAAGAACCATTTTAAAGTCCTTACTACTCTAAGGTTCCCTCGAGGTAAATGCATCAAGTAACATGATATTAGTATTCTCATTAGTGCATAAAACAAGAAGACCCTAGTTGTCCAAAATAGAAGAAACTTTGAGAGGAAAACAAATAAAATCTTCCTTCCAAGCAAGATAAGTTTGAACTAAGAAATTATGATAAGTCTAATGAACTAAGAAATTATGCTTCTGATTTATAAGCATTTATCACTCACATCTTTTGAATCTACCTCCTTATCATTATAATTCAAGAGGCATCACAATACTTATAAAGAGTATAAACAAGTAGACACATGGCTCTTATTTTCAGAGGAATTTTATTCATAATTACATCCCATATTTTCTTGGAATTTCATGAGGTCTATTAAACAAGCATATTTTAAAAAATATATTCTATAATCAATATAGCTCATGGGTAAGTGCAAGAAGTTGAATCCATGTTTTTTTGGAAACATCACAAGAAAAAATTCCATGAGGAACACATACATATATTGTAAGAAAATGCATACATGTTTAGAAATGAAAGTTTGAATCTAAATGGGTATGGGTGTAGAATCACAAACCAACCACTAATGGTTGTATCAAATTCCTTTAGCAATAGTATAATATTATAAACCAACCACTAACTATTGGATTATTTATTATGTACTTAATGGCTACATGATCGGTGTGGATGCACACAAGGTAGCTTGTAATGTAATGTCATAATTTATTAATAGCATAGACTATAGCCAAAAGTTCTTTTTCAATAACCATGTAGTTCAATTCTATTTCTAGGATATTTTTATTGATGAAGCATAGAGCATATTCCAGCATACCATATTTTTTACCTAACACAACTCCTATAGAAAAGCTAGATGCATCTTTTTGGATATGAAAAGGAATGGTCTAGTTTGGTCCTTGTAGTGTAGGTGTCATGGTTAAGGAATTCTTAAGGGTTTGAAAGGATTCTTGGCATGTAGTTTTCCATAAAAAATTGTATCTTTAGAGAACAAGACAAATAAAGGAGTGACTATTTTACATGACCAAGAAAGATTCTAACATCCCTTTGTTTCTAGGTATATTTGATATGAATCCAATCTTAGTGAGGTATAATTAGATGCCTTCTTGCAAAACATAGTAACCTAAAACTATATCTTTCTCCATCAACATGTAGAAAATTTCATTTCTAAGGTATAGGTTTTGGTTTGGCATTTTTGTAGTGATTTTTCAAGATTAGTTAATGCTTCATCATAGGTATTACCATAAGATATGAATTCATCCATATATAATTCCATACAATCATGAATGAGATAAAAAGATATTCTCAACACATCTTTGTGTTATGTAGGAAAAAGTGAACCTAGAGTTTAACTAGGGTTAACTACTTTTTACCTACATAACATTTAAAATTTAGATTGGCAAGGGTATGAGTTTGAATTTCAACCTAAAAGGTGAGTCAATCAACCCTATATTTGAATTCTTTTGGGGGATTGGAAATGGAATTTTGATGAAAATACAATGATGTAACTAAACAACTATGAGAATGGATTGTTATGAGATGAAAACATACAAGCTAGAAACTAACAACCAAATTGAAGACCAGAAATGAGAAAAGTAGACATTAGTGCACTTTTTAATTTAAATTTGAGCCTAATCTGAGTGGACAAGGGCACCAAGGGTGCATTAGATTGGGGATCTAAAACCAAAAACTGAATTCATAGGCCTCATGTCCTTGGTCTGTGGCTTCTTCCTTTCGAATCTCATTTTCAGATCTTCGTTTGTTACTAAGATAAAGGAGTTTCCATATCTTGTCAAGTTGTAGGGCTTGAATGCATAAATGGGAAAATTGTCTTCAATCTTCCTCCAATCCTCTTCATATCTATAAATTGCACACATAAAGGGAGAGGAAGGGTTGTGCCATATAGGGGCTTGCCTCAATTAAATCCCGTGTTGGTATTCCTACTTCCACAATGGAAAAAATGATGATAATGAGAGCTTATCCTTTTGAGGGATAAAGGATAAATGATAAATGAATGATGAATCAACAACTTGCTACAACTCACCACTCAGATCCGATTTCCTTGAGGGACTAAAGTTAGGCTCATAACCTTCAAATATTGATTGCAATTTGACTTGACTTGATTTGAAGACCTACAAGCATTACTACTCAAACAAAATGCATGCATAAACATGAAAAAACTATTGGAGTACAAAACCATTGAGAGGGGGGGGGGGTGAATCAATGGTTCACAAATCAAATCTAACTTGTTTAATTTTCACAATATTATGCATATGATTTTCAAGCATCACATGATTCAAATGTTAAGAGAAGAATCATGAAATAAAATCCAAAAATCTTGAAAAAGTATGATAGAGTATGCACAAACAGATCAAAAATCAAGAGAAACCACAACACAATATTTATGAGTGGAAAAACTTGTTTAGGGATAAAATACCAATCTGAAAATTCACTTTATTACGCATCATTGGCAAGACAAGAATTTCACTGATCACAACCTCACTGGAAAAGCCTCACTGGCTATTCTATATGTCTCATTGGAAAATCACTAACTCCACAAATCAACTCCAACACAAAAAGATAAAGATACAAATCACTACTCTGTTTACAATGCATACTAGGTTACCATTATTCCCCTTTCACATACATGGATTTCAACAAATACAATGAACAAGTTGACATGAACAATGAACAATAACCATGTATACACATTTCATAGATTCTTTACACGAATAGTTTTAATCCCAACAAGCATTAACAAGCTCTACAACATTTGAGTAAGATAAAAAAAAACTCAACCTCTCACTACAACCTTCATGTATGGACAGATAGAAGACACGTAAGAGTCTTTAACTAAAAAAACTTCCCTATCAAGGCTCTCAACTCAAAACATATCTCATTTCCATTAACAAAAAAAGCACTATCACTGTTCTCTCTTCAGAGTAGAACTCTGTCCCATATTTCATGAATACTATTATTCAAAGTAAACATGAAACACTTTTGTAAACTGATCTTCAAGTTCTCTTCATTGTGCATTGTTATGCACAAGATTTCAATCCTTTCAATACTCTCTTTAAAGAGTATAGACCACATTCCCATCACACATGATGTCTACATGATATTGTAGTATGCAACAACATTACACACACACCCAAAAAATTGTAGTGATACACTCAATACTTTCATTCTATCGAAGCCTTCATGTAGTTACAAAACTATATAACTAAAAGCCTAGCCCGATGTCCTTCAATAGCCTGTAAAATATGAACCCCTTATAAAATAATTGTTGGAAAGTTTTAATAAGAACTCTTGATCATGGTTTTCCATCTCTCAAATAATTGTTGTAGTAGAGTGCAGTTACCTAACTCTGCATAACAAAAAAATAATGTCTTTTTCATGCAAAAACCCGTCAAAGTGCTATATCCTTGAAATAGTCTTTTAGAAGTTTTAAATGATAACCTTTTTTCCTCAACACTTGCCAGGTTAACCTTTAAGAGATAACCAATAATGTTATAAAAAAAATATAATATAAGTCACTACAAAATAAGAAGGATTTGCATTGAAGATCACCAGAAACCCTAAACCCTAGATCTTTAGGGATTTGAAGTATGCTTTGAAATTTAAAATAAGAAGCATGAAAATTGCTTCAACCATATTTTCTTGTCATGAACACTTGTAATCAACAATCACCTTGTAGAAAAACTGTCATATACTATCATGAGACAATAACCCTTGGTGTGAAGTAAGGTATCAATTGCATGACCATTTCAGCAAGAGCACCCACTATGAAACCAATTGCAAGATCACAGTGTATATATGTTCCCAATTGTACCAACGCCATTACTAATCTTTCCAACGGTCCAATGCATCAATACTTGCACTAGCCTTTCCTTTACTCCAACACCAATAAAGCTTCAACCTTTCCAAATTGCAACTCATCGAATAAATTCTCAACAAGAACTTGACATACATATCAATCAATCATGAATGCACTGAAGGAGCACTTCAACCAAGTGTCTTTGACAAACAACTCTTTGACATCAACCTTTCCCACTGAATATCTAATGACCACTTATGATACTTTGCTATCAATTATACACCTTGACATCAATGACAAAACATTATGCCAACAAACTCCCCCTTTGGGATTGATGTCAACCACACCTACACCTAGTTGCTTTTCTCCCCCTTTGACAACAATGACAAAGAACACTAACTCCCCCTATGAAGAGGACTAAGTAGACTGATTGAATAAGCAGGAAAGCACTAATAGAGTGACTATTCTCTCCCTTTGGCAACAATAAACTGGAAAAAAAAAATTATATTTCAAATCTTCTTTTGCTCTTACCAAAACTTCTTGACACTACCCTTCAAGGCAATATTCTATAAGCCACATATCCACTATACATACCAGTGAGAGCATACTGGCAATGTCACCATAAGATCATGAGCATAGAAACTGTGAAGACAGTGAACCAATTATTTCACTATCACATCACTATGCAAAAGGTACTGTCAAGCATGGAAAAATCACTATCATATCATAGTATCCACTACCAAGAAAAAAAGGGTTAAATGCTCCATTGTGCATTGTGCATTCATTATGCCACTAATATATACAACTATCATTGTCTAAAACACATTGTCAGGGAAGAAAACGAGGCATATCACTATCCAAACTAATCACCATACCTCTACCACAATATGTAGGAATAATATAGTCGAAGGAATTGAACTAGCCAATACTTGAAAACTATACCACTATCAACTGCCTCAAGAAAAAGGTTTATATTGCATGTGCAATTGGAAATGTTTCAAGTCATTAGTTCATTGTAGATGTCACTCAAAAAGTCATTAGTTATCAAAGCATACTTTCCATTAATAGAGTCCAATGCTATCATGCAACATGGAACTCAAACCCATTGAGAACTCAAACTCATTGCACAAATTAACAACACATTGCATATATCCCCTTTGAGCAGTACTGTGAAGCAAGTACTCCCCTTGTAGCCTAACAGTGATAGCACTGTAATTGGCCATGAAAAGAGATGCTATCACTACAAGAGCAATATAAAACCTACACAAATGATAATAATATCTAGTCCATGTCATAAGAACTATTGTCAGATGAGGTATTGAGCACTACTCTAAAAGAAATAAGAGCACTTCCAAAAACATGAAATAACATTGTCAATTTACTGTTAAGGAAAACATGCACTACCAAGCAACTGTCCAAGTGTCCACCATTGTCAAGGAAAATATGCAAGAAAATAATACGTGAGAAAAAAGAAAAATGACAAATTTTTACCACTGTCCAAGAAACTGTTCATGGTTGCACCACTGACAAATATGAGATAAAGAACTGAGAGAACAACATAATAAAAATTAGGGACATAAGTAATGAGCTTTGGAGCTCCCCCTTTGCTTGGCACTATTGATCAACCAAAATACTGGTAACTCATCATCATCTTCACTCAAGCCATCTCATGGTCAACTGTCATTTTTCAAGTCTCAAGGCAATGCAAGTTATGACATCCAAAACAGTTCCAAAGTTCATTGTTGGTGCAGCTGAGCTCGAAGGGCCTTACTAGGCTATTCGAACTCGTAGCCAAACACAAAAAAACACGCACACAAAGATCAAAAGGAATGCACAGGAGAAAAATTATCTTCTATTTATTCATAAACATAGTTACATTCATATATTCTCTTTAGAGCAACTCTCTGTCCTTACTTCATTGCTCTCGACCCCTTCTCTTTCCTACGTTGCTCTACTGCTAACACTACACATAGTTATCTTATTCCTTCAGGTAGGCCATGCATGTTCCCACTCTCAAGTTAAAGTTTCTTGAATTAGCTTGTTCATAATTATTAGTAGCTCATCAAGTCAACCAATAGGATCAATTTCCACAACAATGATGTGGAAATCCAATGAATCTCGATCTACCACATACCGCCATTGATCGTTGCACAAAACACATTGCATACACTACCGAGACCGACCATCACTCCATCATTGAGACCCCTGACCAACTCCCATCGAAATGTGGAAGTCTTTCCGATGAGCACCCCATGCACCAAATCATCGCCCTATCGGGGAGACTCAATTTTAAGTCCCACTGATACCACCAAGTCCCGCCGAACAAACACATCGGACCATTGGGGAGATAGAAGAGAGGGTCCCGTCGATAGAACACACTCCTGCTAAACAAGAACACTAAACACATGAACATTGGGCCATCATTAGGACTACCCACCACATATTGTTGATAGAAACTAGTCCTACCCCTAAAATTTGATCAAACATCACAAAAGAACGATGTAGGATTGCAAGCAAGCCTCAGATGCTCCTACATCAGACATTTAGGGTAGGAGAAATGTTCCATGAGTGGGAACTCAGGAAAATTTAGGCCAATCTGGAATTAAAATCCCAAACTGATCCAAGTCATGTGCCTTCACCCAAGTTGCTTTCTCCACTAATTTTCCCTTCCAGCAAACTAGATACTTGATGTACTCTTTACCTCTTTTCTTCTTTGTAACCCTAGAATCAATGATTTTATCTACTTCTTTAGTTTGTTTCTCAGGGAGATGATTCACCCAACCTATATTATCAGTTGTATCTATAGGAAAATGTGGTTGAGCACTTGTCCCTCCTTCAAAATGCTTGTACAGATCACTGACATTGAAGATAGGAGATATATCTACATTCTCTGGGAGCTCAACTTTATATGCATTGGCTAAAAACTTATGTAGGATTTGACAAGGACCGATCTTTTTCCATTTTAACTTATTGTAGATTCCTTGTGGAAACCTCTCCTTTCTTAAATGAACCCACACTAGTTCTCCAATATGAAATTATTACCCTCTCTTGTGACGGCTAGCAGACTCCTTATACTTAGAAATATTCTTCTCTTGCTTGTCCTTCACCTCTTTATGCAAATATTTGATATATTCTACAAAATCCTCTGCCACAACACTTGTCTTCAGTAGGTCTGCACTATCTCTGAGTTCATCTACACTTCTAGGAATGAAACCATACACCACATGGAAGGGATTTGTTCTAGTACTCCTGTTCATTGAATTATTATAGGAAAATTTTTCCTATGACAACATCAAATCCTACTATTTTGGTTTATCTCCTATCAAGCATCAAAGAGAATTACCCAAACTCCTATTCACAACTTTAGTCTATCCATCAGTTTTTGGATGGTAGGCTGAACTGAAACCCAAATTTGTACCTAATTTCTTCCACAATGTGCACCAGAAATGACCAACAAACTTTGTATCCTGATCAGATATGATAATCTTAGGCAATCCATGCAACCAAACTATTTCTTTGAAAAACAAATGAACCATTTTTGAAAATCTATCAATATCCACAAAAACTGAATCATTACCTCTTTGATTTTGAGGTAGTCCCAACACAAAATCCATGCTAATGTGTTCCTATGGTCTCTCTGGAATTGGTAATGGCTGATACAATCCGGTATTTTGCTTCTTACCTTTTGCATGTTGACAAATTATGCATCCTTGTACCATCTTCTTGACATCCACACTCATTCTTGGCCAATAATAGCTTTCATTCAACAACATAGTTGTCTTATCTATTCCAAAATTTCCTCGTAATCCACCACTATGCTTCTCTCTAATGTGATTATCCCTCATGGAACCTCTCAATATACACAACTTCTTATCTTTGAACAAGTTATCCTAAATGAAATACTCCAGCTATGGAGTTTGATCCAATTCAGTTGGATTCTTACATGCTAACCATGCCTCTCTAAAATCTGGGTTGTGCTCATACAACTCACCCAAGGCATCAAAGCCAACAACACTCACTCTCATCTCATTCAACAACAAAGTTTTTCTACTTAATGCGTCAACGACCGTATTGGATTTACCACTTCTATGTTTCAACACAAAAGAATAACTTTACAAGAATTCAACCCACTTCAAATGCCTCTAATTCAACTTACCTTGGCTGCTTATGAATTGCAAGGCATGATGATTTGTATACAACACAAATTATGTTGGAAATAAATAATGCCTCCACTTCTTGAGCGCTTGCGCAATTGCATAGAAATCTTGATCATACACTGAATATTTCCTCTTGGATTCATTCAACTTCTCATTGAAGTATGCAATTTTTCTTCCTTCCTGACCAAGTACTCCTGCAATTGTTGTTCCACTTACATCACAACCTACCTGGAAAACCTTTCCAAAATCTAGTAACACCAACACTGGCTGTTCTATCACCTTATTTTTCAACAGATGAAAACTCTTCTTTGCTATAGCTATTCATTGGAACTCTTTTCTTGCCGCCTTCATTGTCTTTGTAATGGGAGCACATATCCCATTGAGAAATTTGTTATGAAAATTTTGTAGAAACTTTCCAACCCATGAAAACTACAGGCTTCAAAAGTACTCTTTGGCGATGGCCACTTGGCAATAGCCTTTACTTTCTCTAGATCCATTTTTAGTCCGTTAGAAATCACAAATCCCAAGTATACTAACTCTTTCTTCATGAAGGTACACTTTCAGTTTCACCATTAACTTCTCTTCTTTCAATCTTTGCAAAATAACCCTAATATGTTCTAAATGTTCTTTGGTTTTACTGAAAATTAAAATATCATCAAGATAAACTATGAAAAACTTACCAAGATAGGGCTTCAACACTTGATTCATCAGTATCATGAATGTATTGGGTGCATTTGTTAATCTGAATGGCATAACCAACCACTCATACAATCCATCCTTCATCTTGCATGTTTTTTTCCACTCATCCCCCTCACAAATTTTGATTTGATGATAACCACTCTTTAGATAAATCTCTGTGAAATACCTTGCTTCGCTCAAACAGTCCATTAAATCACCCATTCTTGGTAAAGGGAATCTATACTTGATGGGGATCTTATTGATTGCATGGGAGTCTATGCACATCCTCCATTCACCTCCCTTCTTAGGCGCTAATACAACAGGTACAACACATGGACTAAGACTTTCCCTAATTAAACCTTTGTCCAACAATTCCTGGACTTGTTTGTTTACCTCTTCATTCTCTTGTGGCATCATCCTATACGGTGCCTTATTTGGAAAACTCACTCTTGGAATCAAATCCATATAGTGACTAACTTCTCTCACTAGTGGCAGTCCATCTGGTAACTCCATCATTATGCCAACATACTTATCCATCAATTCTTGAACTTCTACTAGCAACTTTTCTTCCTTTTCTGCTGTCAGGTTTTGAGGTGGTCATACTACCAATGCATAAAAAACATCATCCTTCTTTAGATCCTTCAGGAAATGCTTTCCTGTGAAAAAACATACCTTGGAAGTACCTTCTATGTCTTCATCCTTATCCTTCATGGGATTCAAAGTAAATTCCCAACCATCCTTAATGGTATATGTATTATTCTTACCATCATGAACAACCTGATGGTCAAACTGCCATGGTCTTCCCAAAAAATATGACAAGCATCCATAGGCATTGCATCACATAGTATTTCATCTTTGTATTTACCAATTTGAAAATTAATCAAGCATTGTTCTCTTACCACTAATTGATGATCCTTCTGTAACCACGCAACCTTGTATGGGCTGGGATGCTTCGGCCTTTTCAGCTTCAATTTTCTCACCATTTCGTCAGACACAATGTTGTCTGTGCTACCACTATCTACAATCACTTTATAGCACTTACCACTCGATTTACATTTGGTTACGAACAAGTTCCTTCTCTGTATCAGTTCTGCTTCCACCTTCTCAGAACTTAACAAGATCTTCCTTATCGTCAAGGATTCTCCATGTTTTGTAGTTTCCACCACTTCATCTTTAGCTTGGGCCACATGTACCTTGACCTCTTTTCCTTTGCCTCCACCTTAAAATTGTGGGAATTCAAAAGACTTGTGCCCGATCTCTCCACATTTGTAACATGTAATAGTGAATTCTCTACCTCTTCCTCTTCCAAAAATTCCTGTTCCTCGAGATGAATCTCCCTTTCCTCAAAAATATCCTCTACCTCCTATGTCTTAAGAGGTACCTTCTCCATCATGTTTGGTAGAATATCCTCTTCCACCACTGCTTTTTCCTCGATTGCGGACTTTTCTGCCTCTACCTCTGTTTTTGCCTTGTTTCTTTCTATTTAATTTCTCCTCAGCTTTCAAGGCATATTGATAAGCCTCTTCCATGTTTTTCAACTTGAGAAAACTTATTTCATCTTGAATCGACACTTGCAGACCATTTAGGTATCTTGCAACTTGCTTAACCTCATCCTCATTGTGGTATGATCAAATACTCAATCGATAGAACTCTTCAGTGTACTCCTTGACACTAGACTCTCTATTTCAAGTTATGGAATTTTCTAAACAAACTTATCTGATAGTCTGTAGGCATAAACTTTGCCTTTAGTTTATTCACCATGCAATCCCATGATTTTATCTTCTCCTTACCTCTCCTTTTTCTATCAGTTTGCAAATGATCCCACCATAGGGATGCATGCCCCTTCAACTTTTTGTAGGAATACTTCACCTTCTTGTCATCCTTAGTACCTTCAAATTCAAAGTACTTCTCCATCTCAGTGATCCAATCCAACAACACATTGGAATTCAAGTTCCCTTTGTACTCAAGAGGGTCAAAACAGGGTCTAGTATTTATTCTGGTTAGGGCTCGAATGAACCTCTCTTCTCCTTGATCAAGTTCTGGTTGTTCTCCTTTGACTTCAACCTATTCTTCTTCTTCTTCTTCTTCTTCTTCTTCTTCGCCACTCACATCATTGACATGATGACCTTTTTTCTACCCATTCTCGATAGCCTCTAATCTGGATGCAATCCCTCTCAACATTTCCACTAGGACAGGGTCTGTTTCTCTTCACACCCCTCATCCTCTGCCTCATCCTCTTTGTGTCATCTTACACAAGTCCTCTATAATTGTAGGTCTGCTTCTCGTTCACTTACCCAAAAAAATTCTCTATAGGACTTTGTAAATTCCTAACACTTTCTCAAGAGAAAACCTTGCTCTGATCCACTTAGGTGCATCTGAGCTCGAAGGGCCTCACTAGGCTATCTGAAATTGCAACCAAACACAAAAAAACACACAAAAAAATCAAAAGGAATGGACAGAACAATGATCTTCTATTTATCTAGAAACAGAGTTACATTCAGATATTCTCTTTAGAGCAACTCTTTGTCCTTCACTGCTCTCGACCCCTTCTCTACCCTACACTGCTCTACTGCTAACACTACACATAGTTATCTTATTCCTTCAGGTTGGCCATGCATGTTCCCACACTCAAGTCAAAGTTTCTTGAATCAACTTGTTCATCATTGTCAATAGCTCATCAAGTCAACCAATAGGATTGATTTCCACAACAATGATGTGGAAATCCAATGAATCTCGATCTGCCACATACCGCTATTGACTGTTACAAAAAAAACATCGCATACACTATTGATACTAACCATCGCTCCATCATTGAGACCCTAGACCAACTCCCACCGAAACGAGAAAGTCCCGTCGATGAGCACCCCACACACCAAATTATCACCCTATCGGGGAGAATCAAGTTTGAGTCCCATTGATACCACCAAGTCCCACTAAAAAAAAACATCAGGCCATTGGGGAGACAAAAGAGAGGGTCCTTCCGAACAAGAACACCAAACACATGTACATTGGGCCATCATTGGGACTACCCACTACGTCCTGTCGATAGACACTAGTCCCACCAATGACACCCACCATCGAACTATCAGACTATCAAACCATCAAACTATTAGACCATCAGACTATCATACCATCGGACTATCGGTGCACCATTGGAGCCTAACAGAATCTCTCGTCGATGGAACTAAGTCTCGCCGGTAGAGCATGTACCCAAAAAATTTGATCAAACATCACAAAAGAATGATGTAGGATTGCAAGCAAGCCTCAAATGCTCTTGCATCAATTGTTAGCAATACCCAAATTCCAAAGTCACTACAATCAAACTTTCACTATCAAAGCATCAAGAGCATTAAACCAATGTCAAAGCATGAAGACTGTCAACAAGATCATCGAAAATACTTGAATCAAGACTGTCAGAGATTGGTAGTTTAATGTGATCATCTGTTTATCTTGCAAGTAGAATATATCAAGACAATTGAACATATAACACTTATATTATTTAATACCATAACACTATCAAGGCAAAAGGACTGAATGACTTAGATACTAGTGATGTATAATGACTGATAGCCCTGTCAGATTGTGGTTAAAAGCACTATCTTTTTCATTACATTTGAACTTTCTCTTCATTTTGTCAAAGGAATAGCAAAGCAAGAACTAGAAAACTTTGAAGATGTGACTATGAATTGATCATTGACATCACTAAAACTTTATACCATTAGTATAAGCTAAAAGACACTGCCTCCACAGATAATTGACCATACTGACTGCAAGTCACTCCCCCTCACTATGAAGCACCTTCACTATCCAATGTCTTCTCTTAAGAATGAGATACTAATTTTACTGCTCTTAAATTATGATGTCACCCTTTCTTGACACAACCATGTACTTGCAAAACTACCACCAATCTATCATTTTCTTGAGAAAAAGACTGTGACCTTTCCATTCTCTAAAATGACAGACATAAGATTGCTTTTTCATACTCACTATTGTCCTTGAATAACCTTGATACAAGGTAAGATTTGAAACAATTGCATTCCTGCTACCACTTGTCATTTGAGCACTATGAAGAGATCTCCATGAAAATTTTCTCCTTTATGCATACTAACATCAAAGCATTACTGTCATATAGAACAAAAAAACACTATGTATGAATAAGTTAGTGAAAGCATTGTTGAAATATCACCCTATAGGGTCTGTCACTGTTATAACCTACTAAACCAATACTTTCACCTCATGTAGTCATCTTGTAGTCTTATTGAATAGATCCAATCCAATCATGAAAAAATAATTAATAGTCAAGAAAATCAATGTCAGTAGAATAATATATATATACTACTCCCAAAAGTATCATGTCTGTCATTGGCACTGTCATATCAGTATGAATTGTCATTGTACTTTGTTGTTGTATACCTCTATCCTACACTTGGATGAGATAAAGTGGGTACAATACTTATCTTAAAGACCAAAGCTTCACCATGATGACATTGTTCACACTATCAAGGAGGTGGCTTCACTATCAAGACCACTTATCAAACAAATTTCCTTGATGTAATCACTTAACATAGGCATAGTCATACCCTACATAATGTCTACATGGTTACTGGGACACTTGCAACTACAAAATTTGACTACAACCTTTCATGATGCATAGATCCAATAAGAGCAAGAATTCTACCAAATATTGCAGAGACAAATTCATACTTTTTTCCTACCATTGCAACAACCTCACACCAATCGATCACTTGATCTTTGACTGACCTTCTAATTTTCACCTTGGGGTAAAAGATATGACATTGAATATCTCCCCCTGACTCCATGCTACTTTTTATGCACTTGGAGATTCCCCTTGTGCAAAAAGAACAGGCATAGGTTCTTTCTATTTTTGTTCATATTTCCTCCAAACTTTCTTAGGCTCTTTCTTTTTCCAAGCTTTTTTAGACTCTTCCTTTTTTTGTTTGATATGTTTTCCTTCTTATTATGATTAGGTGGGCTCACTAAACTTCTTCTATAAAATTGTGATGTATGTCCAAGGTTGGTACATTTATAACACACTAAATTTATATTTCTATAAAATGTAAATTGACTCCTACAATCAATTTCTTTATGTCCATAATCATTACAAGAATAACAGTAACCATGGAAATATGAATAATAGTACCTGATTTCTCTTGCCGATGACCTTCTTTTCAGACTTTGTTTGGGATCATGAATTCTTCTGTATCCATCTTCATAAGTATTTTGATATGCAGGATTTGATTCTCCTTGTTCATATGTTGCTCCTTTTGTTAGGCTTGTCAATTTCATTGGTTTCTTTGATACTGTAGCATCTTTGTGTTTACTTCTGCTTCATTTTGAAGACTCCTCTTCAACTTTTGATTTACCTTCTCTAGATATTTTCTTAGAGACAATACTTTAGCCTCTAGCTTTTGACAATATTCCATTTTGTTTTTCAATTTTATGCTAGTGACTTCTTCAACTCTTCTAGACTTTTCCAGTTGCAACTTTAGATCCTTAATTTAAGTTGATTAGATTCTTCAAGGGCTGAAAACAATTTGACCTTGGACTCCTTTTCTTCATGAAGCTACAATTTTAATCTTTGAATCTCCATTATGAGTTTCTTAATCTCACCAAGGGCACAAATGAGTTCACCTTCAACATCAACTTCACATTCATCTTCAACATTCTCCTATTTAAAATCACTCACAAAGTGGTCTCCTTCTTCAACATTCTTTGTACTTGGTTTAAGTGGCTCCTGCTATTCAACATTCTCCTGGGTATTTCTTTTTTCGTCTGTTTCTTTTACTTTTTTCCATAATAAGTACTCCACTACTAGGAACCCTTAAGTTGGTTAAAATTTGTGCAAGGGTCTGGCTTTGATACCACTTGTTGGAGTACAAAACCACTAAGAGCGGGGGGGGGAATTAGTGGTTCACAAATCAAATCTAACTTGTTTAATTTTCACAATCTTATGCATATGATTTTCAAGCATCATAGGTATTGAAATGTTGAGAGAAGCATCATGAAATAAAAGCCAAAAATCTTGAACAAGTATGATAGAGTATGCACAAACAAATCACAAACTAGGAGAAACCACAACACAACATTTATGAGTGGAAAACCCTGTTCAGGGATAATAAACCACTCTGAAAATTCACTTTATTACGCCTCACTCGCAAGTCAATAATTTCACTGATCACAACCTCACTGGCTATTAGGCCTCACTGGCTACAATTTATGCCTCCCTAGCAAATCCTCACTAGCAAATCACTAACTCCATAAATCAACTCCAACAAAAAAATATAAAGATACAAAGTACTACTCTATTTGCAATGCATACCAGGTTACCAATATTCCCCTTTCACATACATGGATTTCAACAAATACAATGAAAAAGTTGACATGAATAATGAATAATAACCTTGTATACACATGTTGTATATTCTTTACATGAATCTTTTAATCCCAACAAGCATTAACAAGCTCTACAACATTTAAGTAAGATAAAAAAGCCTCAACCTCTCAGTACAACCTTTATGTATGGAAAGATAGAAGACACCTAAGAGTATTTAACAAAAAACACTTCCCTGTCAAGGCTCAACTCAAAACATATCTCATTGCCATTAACAAAAAAAGCACTATCACTCTTCTCTCTTTAGATTAGAACTCTATCCCATATTTCATGAATACTATTATTCAAAGTAAACATAAAACACTTTTGTAATCTGATCTTCAAGTTCTCTTCATTGTGCATTGTTATGTACAAGATTTCAATCCTTTCAATACTCTCTTTAAAGAGTACAACCACATTTCCATCACACATGATGTCTACATGATATTGTAGTCTACAACAAAATTACACACACACCAAAAAAAATGTAGTGATACACTCAATACTTTCATTCCATCGAAGCCTTCATGTAGTTACAAAACTATATAACTAAAAGCCTAGCTCGATGTACTTCAATAGCCTATAAAAAACAAACCCCTTATAAAATAATTGTTGGAAATTTTTAATAAGAACTCTTGATCATGGTTTTCCATCTCTCAAATCATCATTGTAGCAGAGTAGTTACCTAACTGTGCATAATAGAAAAATAATGTCTTTATCATGCGAAAAATTGTCAAAGTGCTATATCCTTGAAATAGTCTTTTAGAAGTTTTAAATGATAACCTTTTTTCCTCAACAATCTCTAGGTTAACCTTTAAGAGATAACCAATAATGTTATAAAAACAATGTAATATAAGTCACTACAAAATAAGAAGGATTTGCATTGAAGATCACCATAAACCCTAAAACCTTGATCTTTAGGGATTTGAAGTATGCTTGGAAATTTAAAATAAGAAGCATGAGAATTGCTTCAACCATGTTGTATGTGTCATGAACACTTGTAATAAAAAATCACCTTGTAGAAAATCTGTCATATACTATCATATGAGAAAATAACCCTTGGTATGAAGAAAGGTATCAACTGCATGACCATTTCAACAAGAGCACCCACTATGAAACCAATTGCAAGATTACACTGTATATATGTTCCCAATTGTACCGACACCTTTACTAATCTTTCCAATAGTCCAATGCATCAATACTTGCACTAGCCTTTCCTTTACTTCAGCACCAATAAAGCTTCAACCTTTCCAAATTGCAACTCATTGAATAAATGCTCAACAAGAACTTGACATACATATCAATCATGAATGAATGAATTGAAGGAGCACTTCAACCAAGTGTCTCTGAAAAGAAACTCTTTGACATCAACCTGAATCATAGATTTTAAGGTGGATGGAATGCTGTCTCTTTTACTCAATTAGGGTCTTTCACCTAATGGAAAGAGATAGATCCCACACCTAAAATCTAAGTGGTTCACTCAATCTAATGTATGTATGATGAAGTTAAGACTAAATGAAATGATATAAATGCAACTAGATGATGAAATTGATTGATTAAGTATGCAAAACCTAAGAAATGTAACTTGTTTGAAAACACATTGTGTAATGCAAAAACACTTAGAAATGTGAACAAAATTGAATAGAGATGGATAAGACTGAAAGTGTACACCTGGAATATGGATGGAGACTGGAAATGGCTTCTGGAATATTGTTGATGCTAGTTTCTAGGCCTGGTGGGACTCATTTTCCATTCTGGGCAAATTAGTCCCAGTTCTATAAAACTATTCCAAAACTTGTTTTAGACAAATGGGTGTCTAAAAATGCAAAAAACCAAAAACTAACTTGAAAGTGGGACTCATTCACCACCCATGGTGAATGATTCCACTTTTGAATTTTTGAATATTCAAGGGTGGAATCCAGAGCTTTCAGTTTGCACTTTCTGCTTCTCCAGGTGTCTGATTTTGAAATTATCGAATTTGGGCCTGAAAGTAACTTTTTTTTGATGTTTTGACTTAAACAATGAAGTGAAGACTTAAAAAACTTTGCAACTTGATTCTTAATGGTTTCCAAGCTTCCAAGATGCCTAAATCTACAAACACATAAGACAAGAAAGAGAAATGTTGAATGTTAGGGCATGGGGGTTTGCCTTGGTCAAACCCCTTTTAGGTAATTAAACCAAAATAGAGAAAGAATGTAATGAAGCATGCAATAATGGAGTTTATTTCCTTGCCATGATGATTGAGCTTGAATGTATGCAACAAAACATGAAGAATTTTCCCTTGAATGTCTGAAAATTACTATCTTAATGACTTGAAATGATGAAACCCTAACTTGCTTGACTTGAGATGGAAGAATGATGGATGAATAATGAAGAATAGTTATGATTTAGGGTTTAGGGACTTGATTTTATAGGAAACTCACCTTATTAGCCTAAAAATTGGATCCCTAAGGCTGACATGAAGTAAAATCAAACTTAAATTCCAAATTTTTTTGCTCAAAGGTCAAAATTGGGCCAAATGGGAATCATTCGCCACCTATGGAGAATGGGTCCCACCTGGATGGGACTGATTCTCCATGGATGGCGAATGGGTCCCAAAGGGGCCTTTTTTCCAGCTAAGATGCTAGGAAGTTAAGAAATAAGGTTTATATGATGTCTATGTCGGTTATTTCATCAAATATTGCCTTGGGATGTGCAATATGTGTTAATAGGGGCCTATTAGTGATGATGTAAAAAGGCTAATTAAGGCTTGGGACATAGAATTCAATGTGAAAGTGTGATTAAATACACTTTACAACACTAAAATGAGGTCACCACAGCCTAGGAAGGCATAACATCCAATGTGAATGTGCAAGACACATTACAACACTAGAATAACATTAAGTTTATTTTACAAGCCTTTTAGATTGATGTGATAATATTATTAAACACATTTTATAATGTTGAATTAGGGAGAAATGGGTTCATTAAGTCTAGAAAAGTGTGAAAGTCCTTTACAACCTTTACAAGACATCAATAAATGCATATTATTCAATTTTAAAGGGTCCAAGATCTAGTGTGGATGCATAAAATGCTTCACAATGCCAAATCAAGGCCTTATTAAGTCTAATTTATCCTCAATTATTCCCCAAATCAAGCAAGTTCCTTTTTTCTATAGTACATTTAGCCCCCACTTTTGTGAGAGGATGAACTTGCTTCAAACTCGCACTAAAGTAGACATTCAAGAGAGATCCGAGTGTATAAATGTAGATGATGAAGAATGAAAAAAATCAAGAAGGACTTCAAGCCCCTAACATCCAAGATCCTAATTCAAACCATCAAGATATATAATCATGCAATGGCAAAAACTAGGAAGAAGAGAAAGATGAAAATGAAAGGGTGGATCAAGCTTGGACCATTTTTCCAACATGTTGTGGATCAAATATAGGTTGTTTTTCCAAAAAAAGAAATGTGTACTCACTCTAGGGCAATGAGACTCATGGCTATCCATCGGGTGAGAAATCCCAAAAGGCGAGAAACATACGCTAGTTGGTATGCACTCACAAACACATAGGTGGCTATGGGGAAATTTGTGCCTTAGAATGGGCTTCCTGCTCAACCATACCAAAGTTATACCTCTTGATAACTTTAATAAGGCACCGCAAAGGAAAATGATTTTTGAGCTCTATGATGTAAGCAAAACTTTGTATGCTTGACACTCATAGACATTGTTAATGCAAAGTAGTGTAAGGAATGTTCAAAGGAATTTTACTTAGTTCATGCAAGGTCTCATCTTAGGGAACATCATGCTTAATGTTTCCAAGAGAGGATGTGTCAAAATAAATATCACAATCTTGGAGGGAATCAAGCCCAATGAATCCACCAAGAAAAGGACACATCGCAAGAAGAAAGAAATCACACAATGAGATGTGAGTGGTGACATATGCCCCCACTTTAAAGCAGTTGTGAGCACCATTACTGTGAGAAATTGCTTTAAAGTAGGAGACATCAGAGCTTACGTGGAAAGCGCTATGCCAATTCATATGTTTTCAATAAGATACGCCATGAATAAGGGTAGTATGTCACATGCGAGCCAACTTAGGGCACATTGTCCATGTCCTAAGCTTGCTCTTATATGTTCACAAAAGGTTAACAACTAGCCAAAGGAGGAAACAACAAGTGACATATGAGGATAAGGCTACTAAACCCCGTGCCCCCACTGAGTGTAGGACAAAGGTGAGCTGAAATGATTGATGAAATGTAGGTGAGAGTGAAATTCGATATCAATTAGAGGAATTAGGTGCCTCCACAAAGGGAAGAATACCACTCCTAAAAATGTTGGATTTTATGACTCAAAGCATTACATTCATTAGTGAAATGACCATGAAATCTATGATATGCATAGAATGGAGTCTTGTAATAACATTTCTTTTGAGTTCTTGGAGGGAGAGAGATCAATTGATCTTGGAGGAGTCTCAACAAGATACCCTCTTGATCAAGAGGAGAAGTAGTTGTTGTTGGTGGAAAAGAGATGTCTTGCTTAGTACATGATGTTATACCTATGCAAGTTTCTTTAGATTGCAATATTTTTCTCTCACTCTTGCAGGAGGAGGGAAAATATATCAAATGTAAATCATTGGTGTCTTGCGAGATGGCATTGACATTAAGAAAAGGTGTATTTAGTTGTTGGATGATTTGTAAAGGAGAAAAATCAAGACCACTAGTGTCTTTTAGTTCAGGATACTTTACAATTAAAGTTGGATTAGAAGAATGTTGTGTGAGAGTATTGATGTTGGGGGAAGGCTTGGTGATTTATATCACAGGACAATAGCTAAGACCATGAGTTGTTTGTTGTGTGATAGGATTGATAGGGTTGAAGATACCTTTCTTGTTAGCACCACAACCTTTTCCACTATATCCAAGTTGTTTCATAAGTTCATAACCTCGTCCATAAAGCTTTTTCATTACTTTTGAAGTTGGTGGTTGTTCTTGATTAAGTTCTTCAAAGTTTGTTGTGTAATTTTCTTCATTGTCTAAAGTGGTTGAGGAATATTCTTTTGGAAGGTCTTCTGAGTCATGTTCAAAATCCAAGGAACCCCAATAATCATCTGATAGCATCGTGACTTGTTCAATATGTTGTTGTGCAGGTTCTACTTGTGTGGTTGGTGTTAATGTGTTCAAGGGGTTCTCTGTAGTTTTCTCAAGTTGCAAGACATTATAAGGCTCATAATTAGCATCGAGGGTGTACACTTTGTTGTTGTAGATGTTTTTTATTTTTCGATGAAGAGTGGAAGGCACACCATTCATTGCATGAATCCACTAATTCACGCCTAGCAGTTGCCGTCATATGAAAGATCATGAGGCAACCCATTGTTGTCCAATGTGACTTCCAACCACATATTAGGTGTTCGCTACCCGGCGGCGTCTTTGATTACATGTCAACCCCACAGATAACAACATCGGTTGAATTTTGATTTATCCATTATGAAGCCTATCCAAAGGTTTTCATACACTAATACATTGAGGTGGGGTTGTTTCACTTTTCAACAAGGGGAAGGTTTTCTTTATCCCTATCCCATTGTATCTAGATAGCGATCATGAAAGCTTCTTTGTTTTTGCACTTCCAAAGGGAGTTCTGGTGGAAAACAAATGCATTTATACTGAACCATGGTTGCGATATTATCGGTTGTATATGAAGGATAGGAACTGCTGTAAGGCCATATTTTGCAGCCATTAAAGTGATAGGTAGGCGAAGTTTTGAAGAAGTCCCAGCGGGTGATCTCGGGAGTACTTTTGTTCAACAAAGATCATAATTCCCTCAAACCAGGGCACGTTTGAGCAGAATCGGCAGTACAAACAAGCTGGGTTTGGCTGTATGATGGCGTGATTGACGCCGACCAACACCATTACGAATCATCGCTTAAACATACGGTTCAGGTGGCGGTGAATTCTGAATAGGCGATTTTTGTGAATGGGGACAAGGATGAGTTGAGCGATTACGACACCATCCCTTAACATGAATGAGTCTCATAACTTGAAGGGCAATATCACATGATTTTCAATGCGTTATCTTTTCCCTTTATGATGATATTCTCCCTAGAAGGAGAGTGTTTAGGAGAACAACAAAACTCATTTTTTTGACAATTAAGGCTTGGTTCATTCAAACTAACTTCATCATGCAACTAAGTGATTTATGAAAGGTGGAATGCGTTTGATTATTGATAATGGGGAGATGAAGACTTGGCCGATCGCTTGCGTTTTGTAAGGTCTGATTATTTTGTTCCATATTATCTACCCTAATGAGAGCTTGTAAATATTCATTCAAGGGTGAAATTCTTTCCATCATGAAGATGCACGTGACCATTATGATTTTTAAAATACAGATCTCCTATGAACAGGACATTAGTAATAGTAGAAATGTTCGCTGATCTTGAATAGGTAGCCATCTTCTTTAACACCAACCTATCCTCGTTGAATCGTGAGGAGGGCGTTAGAGCAAGAACAACTGATTAAGATTATGGAAGACTTAGGTAAGTAGAATAATGAACGATTCCATCTTCATGTTGTATTGTGTGATCATCGATTACTAGGTGATAGGATGCACTCTTCTTTAGTAATGCTACATATATAATAGAGAGGCAGAGGAGAGAAAACAACCCCATTGTCAAAATCCCTCATCAAGGGGTTCTTCTAGCACTATAGAACATCCCCGCTTCACAAGTGCGTGAGAGAGAGATAGAGAAGAAAATGAGTCGCGACAGGATTATCCAAGGTTTTCACTGACTAACCCTATCCAAAAGGGAAATAGGAGAGGGGATCAGGATGAACAAAAGAGGGGAAAGTAATTCATATTCATATGCCTAATGTTCTTCTTACATAACACATGTAGACATATGATTCAAAGAGAATATGCATAACTATGGGAAATTTAATGAAATGATGGGACGATTATTCTAAAATGTAATAATGCTAAAGCAAAGATGCAAAAGAGGAATGCAAATTTTTTAGATTTTAAAGATGACAATTCATTGATTATGATATGTAACAAGATGAGAATGCAAACTTGAAATTAAAGCCATGCATGAAATGAGCTTGCTAATTAGATTTGGATGAATGCATGTTACTACATAAATGCAAAATAACCCATAACCATGCAATGGCAATTCACAAAACAACCCGCAAAGAGTTTTCGAAGGGCTTTCAGGTCAGGGCTGATTCATTCCTAGGGTGAAATTTATTTGAATATATAAATTTTTGCATTTTGTAGAAATTTTGAGGGATTTTATGGTTTCGAAAGTGCTATGATGCAAATCTAAGTTAAAAATGCAGAATTTCAGAAAATTTACATGAATTTAGATGCCAAAAAAGCAACCTAAATACACTTTTTATGAATGCAAAATTTGAAACCTAGCCAATTAACTAATGCAATCCCTAATGCAAGGTCACAATGGCCAGATCTACATTTATTATGACTCCAAATTAAGAAAGTATTATTTGCTAGAAACACTAAATGAACTATATTTGTTGTGGATGGAATATGGTTCTTTTTTACCCAATTAGTGTCTTCACCTACTGAAAGATAGATCCCACACCTCCAAAATCTATGGTTCACCTCAATCTAATGTATGTATGATGAAGCTGAACAACATATAAAATGTGAACTAGATACTGATTTTGATTATATGCAAAACCCAAGAATGTAACTTGTTTGAAACACATCAGGTAATGAAAAACACTTAGAAATGCAGAATAGGTAGATGGATAGATCTATGTGTGCACCGGAATATGGATGGACGAAATGGATTTGGAATGTTGTTGATGCTGATATCTAGTGGGACTCATTTTCATTATGGCTTAATTAGTCCCGTTTTATAAAACCATTTCGGAAAACCCGTTTCAAACAAATGGGTGTCTAAAAATGCAGAAATCCAAAAACTGACCTGGAAGTGGGACTCATTTGCCACCCATGGAAAATGAGTCCACTTTTGAATTTCTGAATATTCAAAGGTGGAATCCAAAGCTTTTAATTTGCACTTTCTGCTTCTCCAAGTGTCTGATTTTGAAACTATCAGATTTAGGCCTAAAAGTCACTTTTTGTAGATGTTTTTCCTTAAAAAATGAAGAGAAGACTTAAACAAATTTGCAACTTGATTCTTAATGGTTTCCAAGCTTCTAGGATGCCTAAATCTACAAACACATAAGACAAGAAAGAGAAATGTTGAATGTTAGGGCATGGGGGTTTGCCTTGGTCAAACCCCTTTTAGGTAATTAAACCAAAATAGAGAAAGAATGTAATGAAGCATGCAATAATGGATTTTATTACCTTTCCATGATGATTAACCTTTAATTTTTGCAACAAAACATGAATAATCTACCCTTGAATGTCTAAAAATTTCTATCTTAATGACTTGAAATGATGAAACCCTAACTTGCTTGACTTGAGATGGAAGAATGATGGATGAATAATGAAGAATGGTTATGATTTAGGGTTTAGAGACTTGATTTTATAGGAAACTCACCATATTATCCCAAAAATTGGATCCCTAAGGCCGACATGAAGTAAAATTAAACTTAAATTCCAAAATTTCCCACTCAAAGGTCAAAATTGGGCCAAATGGGACTCATTTTCCACCCATGCTGAATGGGTTTCACCTAGATGGGACTAATTCGCCATGGATGGTGAATGGGTCCCATAGGGGCCATTTTACTAGCTAAGATGCTAGGAAGTTAAGAAAAAAGGTTTATATGATGTCTATGTCAGCTATTTCATCAAATATTGCCTCAGGATGCACAATATAGGTTAATAGGGGCCTATTAGTGTGATGTAAAGGTTAATTAAGGCTTGGGACATAGAATTCAATGTGAAAGTGTGATTAAATACACTTTACAACACTAAAATGAGGTCTACACAACCTAGGAAGGCACAACATCCAATGTGAATGTGCAAGAAACATTACAACACTAGAATAACATTAAGTTTATTTTACAAGCCTTTTATTTTGATGTGATAATATTATTAAACACATTTTATAATGTTGAATTAGGGAGAAATGGGTTCATTAAGTATAGAAAAGCATGAAAGTCCTTTACAACACTTTACAACACCTTTACAAGACATCAATAAATGTATATTATTCAATTTGCAAGGGTCCAAGATCTAGTGTGGATGCATACAATGCTTCACAACACCAAATCAATGCCTTATTAAGTCCAATTATCCTCAATTACTCCTCAAATCAAGCAATTTTCCTTTTTTCTATGGTACACAACCTTTCCCACTGAATATCTAATGACCACTTATGATACTTTTCCATCAATTACACACCTTTGATGTATCAATGGAAAAGCATTATTGCAACAAAAACTCACACAAAACTTGACATGATTCTTGAATGATGAAATGCTGCAATAATTCTACAAAATTTTCTCTTGATTGCGCTTGGACTGATTTTAGGACACTTGATTTTCTCAATTGGAAATTCTCAATATTTTCCTTGTTAATTAAAATTCTGAAAATACTATGCATTTATATGAAATTAGTCTAATTTCTAAAAAAATAAATCCCGATGGCCGATATTTAGAATTTGAATTTCAAATAATAAATTATCAACACCAACATATTTAAACTTTGGGCCATTTTAAGATGACAAGGGCATTGGGTGCCCTAGTCTAGATCCCACTTTTTTTGGGATCCAAAGTGTTGGGGGAAAAATATTAAATGCATACTTGGGTCTTGCATATTTTATTTTCTGAAAATAATAAAATGGGTCATGGAATGCATACTTTTGGAAATTAGGTGAATAATTAGATCCAAGCACATAAGAGGGAGAAAAATATAGTGTGAAATCGTCATGGGTGATAATTTATGATTCTACATTTAGCCCCCACTTTAGTGAGAGTATGAACTTATGCTAAGACTCACACTAAAGTAAGAATATTTCAAGAGGGGTTCAATTATCCAAATCTTGAAGGGATATGATGGAAATGAATCTAGGGGGAAGCACACAAGCACCCAGGATTTGAGATCCCATGGAAAACCAACATAAGGACAAAGGAACACACATGTATGAAATGTTATGCAACATGAAAAAACAAAACATGCATGAAAAAAATACAACACAAAACACAATGCAAACATAATGCAAATGCAAATGCAAATAGGAGGGTACGGAAATCACACACTAGCAAGCTTTGCAAAAATCTTACTAGGATCCATACCCAGGGTTTTCATGACTCACAGGCTAAAAAACTCCAATAATTACTAGGTGAACCATGAATAAGAGAAACCATAGGCTAGTGAAGTCCAATATTCACTGGGCGAGCCTTCTAAAAAGAGTAGCAAAATGAGAAACACACATGGGCTAGTGAGGAACGGTTTTCACTAGGTGTGTACCCATGTCAACCATACCAAGAATTATAGTTCCAACAATTCTAATATGGTTCTACATAAATGATCAAAATGTCAAGCCAACACATCTCTAATTCCAACATGTGTGAACAAAGTGAAGCACATAATGGAATGTATGCCCCCATCTTAAAGTAATTGCTAAACACTAAGCTATGAGCAATTTCTTTAAGCTAGAATAAAATGATAAATGTAATACGATAAGTTCATGAGAGATTATTTGGAAAGCTCTATGCCAATGATATGTTTCTAAATAACTTGCTGAATCACAAGGGGTTTCCCCCAATGAAAAATAAAAAATAGGATAAAGATAATCACATAAGGGATCCATGGATCTAGGGTCAGTATAGATCTTAGCTAAAATATAAGTAAGCTCAAAATTGACATCATTCCTTTGAATACTCATGGAACTATGAACACAATGGAAGAATGAAAAAAAGAGAACAATTTTTTTTTGGTGTCAACATGGAAGAGACCTAAATATCTCATTTCCTTGTATCATCCCCAAAAGGAAAACATAAGAAAAAAACAATGTTTAAAACATAGAGAAGAATGGAGATACAAATAGATGAATGCCATAAAAGACTAGTTCCCATTGTATCCTTTGTCAACAGAGCAATAGGGGTCCTCCAAAGAAAACTCACAAATATAAAGGCACATCAAGAAGCACAACATGGGAGATCACATCACATGCAAGGAAACAAAAATAACAAATAAAGCAAACACAAAGGGTACTACACATGCGAGCAAATCTAAAGTAAATCTTTTACATCCCAATCTTGCTCATCATATATAGAAGGTGGAAAACTAGCCAAAGGGACTAAAACAAGTGTGGTACAAGGAGCATCACCAGGTTCAACATGTGGTGAATCACTCTCATGAGGAGGATCATCATGGTTTCCCCCATCTAAATCCATAGATTTCAAGAACAACAAAGATAATTCATTATGCACTTGATCATTGATCTTGGCATCTTCATCTTCATTATCCAAATTAATCACAATGGATGGTTTAATGACAATGTTATTCATGTGTTCTTGTTTCATTATTTGTTTTGGTTGATACATTTAAGGTTCTATGGGATTGTTTGGTGAAGGTGGTAACTCATCCTGACTTGTTTGGATGGGTTTTTGGTCATCAAGTAATGTCTTATTCTTTTCAGCCAATTGACGAGCAATGGCACACTATCTATGCTTATGATCTTTGGCACTTCTATTTCTTCTTGCATGATTTTTAATTTGTGACAGGGTAAGAGAGGGTTTCTCTACCATTGGCCTATTTTCTTCCCTTGGAGGAGGAACTGAAGGGACCATTAGGGGTTAGGAAACACTATCTCCTTAGGTTTATAATTTTACTTCTCTTTCGAAGGAACAAAGGTAATTATGTGGTTGTCTCTTAGCTCTTATATGATATTAGTGGAGGAATTGAGGCATAAATTCTTGGTGTTGTTAGGAGGATATCCAACTTGGACATGGGTTCATCCATGAATTGTTGGGTGGGAGGAACAACCATAAAAGTCACCATAGGTCGATCATCCTCAAGTTGGATATTACTAAGGGATAATTATACTATGCACTTCTCTTTAAACTTTTGATATGACCTGAAAAAGAAATGCTCATGATCCTTAACAGGATCCATAGGTTGAGGCTAAAAATAATCTAGTGAAAAATTTCCATGAGAAGCAAAAAGTTTAAACCCACTATGATGAACTATATATATTTGATTCTCAAATGGGAATAAGCACTTGTGGATTATTGATGGGATTGCATTCATGGAGCATAGCCATGGATATCCTAGTTTCACACAAAATTGGTCCAACATCGAGATGATGGTGAATGATACATCTAGCTATTTTTTTCCAAATTTAAGTGGAAGAGTTATCGAACCTATCGTAGGGCGAGCGAAACCATCATGAGTTTTTAACCATGATTTTGATTGTTCATAAGAATTTTTATAGAGTTCATACACAAATAATAATTCTTCAGTGATCTATGAGTATCCCTGGTGTAGGTTTGTCATTAATACAATTGGTGATGTAGAAAGGACTATTAGGTGTGTGTATGGATGCATCAATATGTGTGAAAGCAATGCTAGGTAACAAAGTGGTTTGTCCCTTACGAGGTTAGACATATATTACATTAATAACATTATCTAGATCATCATCATCATGCATGTCATCACAAGCTTGCAGAAATTTGGATGTATGATTTGGCATTGGATTTGTAAAAAATTGCAAATTTTGATTGGGTGGAGCTACAAACTTGTTTCCTTTATCATTAACATCATCCAACTGGATGTGATTAGAGTCAATGAGGTCTTGCACTTAGTTTTTAATATGGATACATCAATTTGTATCATGTCTAGGTGTATGATGGTTTGAAAAAATACTTTTGGGTTAAAGTTTTAAGGTAAAGGTTTAGTTGTATCCATGGGTCTAATTGAAGGCAACTGGATTAAGTTCTTAGAAATTGTAGCATGATTGCATGGAGAGAGTCATTCAATTGGGTAAATTATTTATCTCTCGGCCTAAATTGATAAAGATTTATGATTACAACAACCACCTATGTTTCAATATTATTAGCATCATGTAGAGTGTTTATTTTAAGAAATTTCTTGTTTTCTTCTTGAATGGTTGATAATTATTTCGAGGCACGAATTTAGCTTGAACAGTAGGAGTCAATAAATATGCTCCTTCATATTGACTAGCTGATATCTAGTAATCATAAAGAGTTATACACAAGTGTGTAAAGAATGGGTACTTCATCAATAATATCTTGTCTCTAATGTTAGGTTGCAAGTTTCCTATAAACACCATTTGGAAATTGAAATCAAGAAGACTATAGGAGATTTATGAGTAAAGAAATTGATATCATCCTATAAAATTTGTTACCTTTTCTTTAGGTCGTAGTTTTCAATGCACTAAATTTGTTAATGTTACTTGAGGACCAATGTTTTCTTGAAAATGTTGGAGAAATGCATGAACAAGTTTAGTGAATGACTTTATAGAGTTTTTTGACAATGAGCAAAACTATTCCAAGGACATATCTTTCAATGATCTAGGAAAGAGCTTAGCTAGGAGCTTATCTTAAAAAATGAAGTCACTACACAATGTAGTAAAATCCTATACATGGTTTTTAGGATTTCCTTTACCATTGTATTTCTCAAATCAAGGTATTTCCATGTTTTGTGGTATAGGTGTTTATAGGATAGCAATTGAAAATGGTTTTTTTGTGAGATATTGTGTAGGTTTACCATTTTTACTTTGATTAAATGTGAAGATTTGTTGTTGAAGTGATGTGACATTTGTAACATTTGGTTTACGACATGATCATTTTTTGACATGTTTTGAGATTTTGGTGAATATGGTGGGATTGTGTAAGTGGTTGATGGACTACTATGCTGCATCTTTATGAGTGGTGATGAACATTGAGGTGTTATGGGTGATGTGAAAAAACTATAAGGATTCTTAATAGGAAGTCCTAATATCAGAGCTAGGCCATTGGTGTATTGTATCGTTGAAGCTACAGTTGGTGGTGTAAATGTAGGAATAGAAGGTATGGTTGTGGGAAGGGAAACTTGTTTTCCTCCTTGGTTTTGAGCATTTATGAATGCTTGAGCACAACTGGTTGTTGTGGGGATATTAGTATCTACTATGTGAGCTAGACTACACAACACCTCTATTCCTTGAGTATCATTGATCAAATTCCTAAGGTTATCCATGATAGATCCATTTGTCCCGCAAAAGATTTAATGCTTAAATATTCTTGAAAACCTTCTAAATATTTGTCCAATTGTTTTAATTTATCATCAAGAGCATGGGAAATAGTAGTATCTAAGTACACAAAAATATTTGATTATGAAGTTGTCATGGGTATTGTAAGATTAGGGATGGAGCCAAAAAATGGGTTGGGTATTAAAAATAGCTTTTGTGAAAGAGGTGGATGACCCAGGCTCCATAAAGGATGTAATTGCAATGCAGGATGCCATAAGTCTGCAAATTTGTCTCACAAGGGTATTAGCATTAGGACACTAGGTTGTGAAATTCATATGAGTTTCAAAAAACTTGGTTATACCCACTCTAAACACTAAGGTACGAAATAAACAAAAAAGCATACAAGATCCAAAAATAGAGAGCAGAGCCACATAGAAAACATAGTGTCAAATGTTTGATAAAAACTTGAGCCAAAACTAGTTGGTATAGGGTGCAAGGATTCACTATATTTGCAAAGTTTTATGCTAAATTCAAAGTTTCAATATTTGTAATACAATTTAATAGTTCTATTTTGTGATAGTGCACGTCTGCCAGTGAATAATTTTCCAAAATTTGACTAATTTATGATTACACAATGCAAATGCAAGCATGCAGAATTTTTTTAAAGTGTTTAGGAAATAAAATGAAATCCCAAATGTAATTTTTAGATCTAAAGTGGAATAATTTACTAATCCTAATTTTAAAAATCTAAAAAATGAAGATTTTGATGTCCTTTTGCAACAAAACAATACACTTTTTCACCTTTTTTTGACTATATGTAAGATGGTTAAATGAATGCAATAAACACTTTCAAGTTTGATTTCAAATCTAAGATAACCTAATGCAGATTTGTATATGTAATTAATATGTAGATCTGACCTATAATGACTAAAATTAACCCTATTTGAACTTTGAACATGGAATGTGTTGTGCAATTTTTTAATTTTTCAATGGTTTTTTTTTTATGTAACAATAGATCATGCCTAAATGATAAATGCAACACAATGCAAGATCAAATTCAGATATAAGATGATATGCTTCATATTTCAAAAGATATTTAAAGTAAATTAGTTAGGTTCACAAAAATGTTATTTAGGAAAAAGTGAACTTAGGGTTTAACTAGGGTTAGCTAATTTTTACCTACATAACATTTAGAATTTAGATTGGCAAGTGTATGAGATTAAATTTCAACCTAAAAGGCGAGTCAATCAACCCTAGATATGAATTATTTTGGTGGATTGGAAATGAAATTTTGATGAAAATGTAATGATGCAACTAAACAACTACAAGAATGCATTGTTTTGAGATGAAAACAAACAAGCTGTAAACTAACAACCAAAATTGAAGACCAAAAATGTATAGAACAAACATTGGTGCACCTTTGATTTAAATGCAATTTTGATCTGGGTGGACAAGGGTGCCAAGTGTTCCCTAGACTGGAGATCTAAAACCAAAAAATAACTTGGTTTGTGGCTTCTTCCTTTTGAATTTCGTTGTTGGATCATTGTTTGTTATTGAGGTAATGGAGTTTTCGTATCTTGTCAAGTTGTAGGGCTTGAATGCATAAATGAGAAAATTATCTTCAATATTCTTCCAATCCTCTTTAGATCTATAACCTGCACAAAAAAAGGGAGAGGAAGGTTTGTTCCATATAGGGGCTTGCCTTAGTCAAATCTTGTGTTGGTATTTCTACTTCCACAATGGAAAAATTGATGATAAAGAGAGCTTATACTTTTGAGAGATAGAGGCTAAATGATAAATGAATGATGAATCAACAACTTGTTGCAACTCACCACTTAGATCTGATCTCCTTGAGGGACTAAATTTAGGCACACCACCTTCAATGATTGATTGAAATTTGACTTGATTTGACTTGAAGACCTACACGAATTAGTACTCAGTAACAAAATGAATGCATAAACATGAAAAAACTCACATAAAACTTGACATGATGCTTGAATGATGAAATACTGCAATAATTTTGCAAATTCTTCTCTTGACTTCTCTTGGACTGATTTTAGCAAATTTCTCAATTAGATTCTCAATATTTTCCTTGTTAATTAAAATTGTGAAAATACTATGTCTTTATATGAAATTAGTCTAATTTACCAAAAAATAATTCTTGATGGTTGACATTTAGAATTTGAATTTCAAATAATAAATTACCGACACCAACACATTTAAATTTGGGGCCATTTTACGAGTACAAGGGTGACTTACACCCTAGTCTAGATCCCACTTTTTTGGGATCCAAAGTGTCAGGGGAAAAATATTAAATGCATACTTGGGTCTTACATATTTGATTTTTTGATAAATGATAAAGTGGTGCATGGAATGCATAATTTTGGAAATTAGTTGCATAATTAGGTCCAAGCACATAAGAGGGAGTAAAATCTAGTGTAAAATTGTCAAGGGTGATAATTTACGACATTACACTCTATAAAAATGGTAGGGGCATGACACAAACCAAATGGAAGGAATGAATAGGCATAGGCACCCAATTAATACATAAAGTATTTTTTGTATTGGTCTTTTGGTGCAATCTTAATTTTGTTATAGCCACTAATGCCATCCAAAAAGGAATAAATATTTCTCTCCTACCAAAGAATCTAGGACTTGGTTAATGAAAGGAAGAGGAAGTGATCCTTGTAGTTGCATTAAGATCTCTATAATTTAAAAAAACATGTTGAACTTTCCTCCTTCTTGGGAACTATCACCAAAGGAGAAACCCATTTACTATCACTAATACATTTGACTGCAAAATACGACGAAACTGTTTGACGAAATATGTAAAATTCGATGTTCGTCAGGTGCTTGTAAAATTTGATGTGTAATTTCCAATTTTTTGAAAGTTTATCCCTGACGTTCGTCGAAATTTTGACGAACCTGGGGTTCATCGAAATGTCGGCTATTATTTTCGTCGAATTTTCGACAAACATGAAAAATTAAAAAATCACCAGTATCGACATAAAGAAAAGTGAGTTCAGTGGCCTCGATGGTATACAGCGCTAGTTTTGTTTCTACTTGAGATGTACTTGTGGAGAACTAAGGACAATTTTGGGAAAATCAAAAAATTCAAGAAGATATCGCCAAAGTTGAGGGTAGTCATTGTCTTTGCAGACTAGCTTGTGAACATTTGTAGTTCTTAGGTTTGAAAATCATATTTTAAAGCAACATTTCCATCGATTTCATTTTGAGGTTATGGTTTTAGAGAATTCTATGTCCGTGATTTTGTTGTGTGGAATCTCATAAGATCACAATGGAGGAACAAATTCTTGTGACTATAATTATGTGATCCATAACTGTATTGGTCATGTGGAATAGTTGTGCTATAACAAATATAGTTATGTGACCCAAGTTTAATGTGGCTATGTTGTGATAGAAATGGAGGCACTCATATAATGTAGTTAATTCAGGTTGTAGAATGTAGGTGTCAATAATCATCATTGGGTGCAGTCAGGTTGTCTCAAGTTTAACATGATAGGAT
>VDFB02225322.1:81613-100168 GCA_007258455.2 Sequoia sempervirens
AGTTCTCTTCATTTTGCATTGTTATGTACAAGATTTCAATCCTTTCAATACTCTCTTTAAAGAGTACAACCACATTTCCATCACACATGATGTCTACATGATATTGTAGTCTACAACAACATTACACACACACACCAAAAAACAATGTAGTGATACACTCAATACTTTCATTCCATCGAAGCCTTCATGTAGTTACAAAACTATATAACTAAAAGCCTAGCTCGATGCACTTCAATAGCCTATAAAAAACAAACCCCTTATAAAATAATTGTTGGAAATTTTTAATAAGAAATCTTGATCACGGTTTTCCATCTCTCAAATCATCATTGTAGCAGAGTAGTTACCTAATTGTGCATAATAGAAAAATAATGTCTTTATCATGCAAAAAATCGTCAAAGTGCTATATCCTTGAAATAGTCTTTTATAAGTTTTAAATGATAACCTTTTTTCCTCGACACTCGCTAGGTTAACCTTTAAGAGATAACCAATAATGTTATAAAAACAATGTAATATAAGTCACTACAAAATAAGAAGGATTTGCATTGAAGATCACCATAAACCCTAAAACCTTGATCTTTAGGGAATTGAAGTATACTTGGAAATTTAAAATAAGAAGCATGAGAATTTCTTCAACCATGTTGTATTTTTCATGAACACTTGTAATGAAAAATCACCTTGTAGAAAATCTGTCATAGACTATCATATGAGAAAATAACCTTTGGTATGAAGAAAGGTATCAACTGCATGACCATTTCAACAAGAGCACCCACTATGAAACCAATTGCAAGATCACACTGTATATATGTTCCCAATTGTACCAACACCTTTACTAATATTTCCAATAGTCTAATGCATCGATACTTTCACTAGCCTTTCCTTTACTTCAACACCAATAAAGCTTCAACCTTTCCAAATTGCAACTCACTGAATAAATTCTCAACAAGAACTTGACATACATATCAATCATGAATGAATAAATTGAAGGAGCACTTCAACCAAGTGTCTTTGACAAGAAACTCTTTGACATCAACCTGAACCATAGATTTTAAGGTGGATGGAATGCTATGTCTCTTTTACTCAATTAGGGTCTTTCACCTAATGGAAAGAGATAGATCCCACACCTAAAATCTAATTAGTTCACTCAATCTAATGTATGTATGATGAAGTTAAGACTAAATGAAATGATATAAATGCAACTAGATGATGAAATTGATTGATTAAGTATGCAAAACCTAATAAATGTAACTTGTTTGAAAAGACATTGTGTAATGCAAAAACACTTAGAAATTTGAACAAAATTGAATAGAGATGGATAAGACTGAAAGTGTACACCTGGAATATGGATGGAAACTGGAAATGGCTTCTGGAATACTGTTGATGCTAGTTTCTAGGCCTGGTGGGACTCATTCGCCATTCTGGGCGAATTAGTCCTAGTTTTATAAAATTGTTCCAGAACCTGTTTCAGACAAATGGGTGTCTAAAAATGCAGAAAACCAAAAACTAACTTGGAAGTAGGACTCATTCACCACCCATTGTGAATGATTCCACTTTTGAATTTTTGAATATTCAAGGGTGGAATCTAGAGCTTTCAGTTTGCACTTTCTGCTTCTCCAGGTGTCTGGTTCAGAAACTGTCAAATTTAGGCCTGAAAGTAACTTTTTGTTGATGTTTTGACTTAAAAAATGAAGTGAAGACTTAAAAAAATTGCAACTTGATTCTTAATGGTTTCCAAGCTTCCAAGATGCCTAAATCTACAAACACATAAGACAAGAAAGAGAAACATTGAATGTTAGGGCATGGGGGTTTGCCTTGGTCAAACCCCTTTTAGGTAATTAAACCAAAATGGAGAAAGAATGTAATGAAGCATGCAATAATGGATTTTATTACCTTGCCATGATGATTGATCTTGAATGTATGCAACAAAACATGAAGAATTTTCCCTTGAATGTCTGAAAATTACTATCTTAATGACTTGAAATGATGAAACCCTATCTTGCTTGACTTGAGATGGAAGAATGATGGATGAATAATGAAGAATAGTTATGATTTAGGGTTTAGGGACTTGATTTTATAGGAAAATCACATTATTATCCTAAAAATTGGATCCCTAAGGCTAACATGAAGTAAAATCAAACTTAAATTCCAAATTTTTTTGCTCAAAGGTCAAAATTGGGCCAAATGGGAATCATTCGCCACCTATGGAGAATGGGTCCCACCTGGATGGGAATAATTCTCCATGGATGGTGAATGGGTCCCACAGGGGCCTTTTTGCCAGCTAAGATGCTAGGAAGTTAAGAAATAAGGTTTATATGATGTCTATGTCGGTTATTTCATCAAATATTGCCTTGGGATGTGCAATATGTGTTAATAGGGGCCTATTAGTGATGATGTAAAGGCTAATTAAGGCTTGGGACATAGAATTCAATGTGAAAGTGTGATTAAATACACTTTACAACACTAAAATGAGATCACCACAGCCTAGGAAGGCATAACATCCAATGTGAATGTGCAAGACACATTACAACACTAGAATAACATTAAGTTTATTTTACAATACTTTTAGATTGATGTGATAATATTATTAAACACATTTTATAATGTTGAATTAGGGAGAAATGGGTTCATTAAGTCTAGAAAAGTGTGAAAGTCCTTTACAACACTTTACAAGACATCAATAAATGCATATTATTCAATTTTAAAGGGTCCAAGATCTAGTGTGGATGCATAAAATGCTTCACAATGCCAAATCAAGGCCTTATTAAGTCTAATTTATCCTCAATTATTCCCCAAATCAAGCAAGTTTCCTTTCTTTCTATGGTACATTTAGCCCCCAATTTAGTGAGAGGATGAACTTGCTTCAAACTCACACTAAAGTAGACATTCAAGAGAGATGCGAGTGTACAAATGTAGATGACAAAGAATGACAAGGATCAAAGGAGGTGGCCAAGCCCCCAGGATCGAAGATCCTAAATCAAACCATCAAGCTACAAAATCATGCAATGGCAAAAACTAAAGGAAAGAAAGACAGAAATGAAAGGGTGGATCAAGCTTCGATCATTTGTCCAACACGTTGTGGATTAGTTCTAGGCTATTTTTTCAAAAAAAGAAATGTGTACTCACTCTAGGGCAATGAGACTCATGGCTATCCATCGGGTGAGAAATCCCAAAAGGCGAGAAACATACGCTAGTTGGTATGCACTCACAAACACATAGGTGGCTATGGGGAAATTTGTGCCTTAGAATGGGCTTCCTGCTCAACCATACCAAAGTTATACCTCTTGATAACTTTAATAAGGCACCGCAAAGGAAAATGATTTTTGAGCTCTATGATGTAAGCAAAACTTTGTATGCTTGACACTCATAGACATTGTTAATGCAAAGTAGTGTAAGGAATGTTCAAAGGAATTTTACTTAGTTCATGCAAGGTCTCATCTTAGGGAACATCATGCTTAATGTTTCCAAGAGAGGATGTGTCAAAATAAATATCACAATCTTGGAGGGAATCAAGCCCAATGAATCCACCAAGAAAAGGACACATCGCAAGAAGAAAGAAATCACACAATGAGATGTGAGTGGTGACATATGCCCCCACTTTAAAGCAGTTGTGAGCACCATTACTGTGAGAAATTGCTTTAAAGTAGGAGACATCAGAGCTTACGTGGAAAGCGCTATGCCAATTCATATGTTTTCAATAAGATACGCCATGAATAAGGGTAGTATGTCACATGCGAGCCAACTTAGGGCACATTGTCCATGTCCTAAGCTTGCTCTTATATGTTCACAAAAGGTTAACAACTAGCCAAAGGAGGAAACAACAAGTGACATATGAGGATAAGGCTACTAAACCCCGTGCCCCCACTGAGTGTAGGACAAAGGTGAGCTGAAATGATTGATGAAATGTAGGTGAGAGTGAAATTCGATATCAATTAGAGGAATTAGGTGCCTCCACAAAGGGAAGAATACCACTCCTAAAAATGTTGGATTTTATGACTCAAAGCATTACATTCATTAGTGAAATGACCATGAAATCTATGATATGCATAGAATGGAGTCTTGTAATAACATTTCTTTTGAGTTCTTGGAGGGAGAGAGATCAATTGATCTTGGAGGAGTCTCAACAAGATACCCTCTTGATCAAGAGGAGAAGTAGTTGTTGTTGGTGGAAAAGAGATGTCTTGCTTAGTACATGATGTTATACCTATGCAAGTTTCTTTAGATTGCAATATTTTTCTCTCACTCTTGCAGGAGGAGGGAAAATATATCAAATGTAAATCATTGGTGTCTTGCGAGATGGCATTGACATTAAGAAAAGGTGTATTTAGTTGTTGGATGATTTGTAAAGGAGAAAAATCAAGACCACTAGTGTCTTTTAGTTCAGGATACTTTACAATTAAAGTTGGATTAGAAGAATGTTGTGTGAGAGTATTGATGTTGGGGGAAGGCTTGGTGATTTATATCACAGGACAATAGCTAAGACCATGAGTTGTTTGTTGTGTGATAGGATTGATAGGGTTGAAGATACCTTTCTTGTTAGCACCACAACCTTTTCCACTATATCCAAGTTGTTTCATAAGTTCATAACCTCGTCCATAAAGCTTTTTCATTACTTTTGAAGTTGGTGGTTGTTCTTGATTAAGTTCTTCAAAGTTTGTTGTGTAATTTTCTTCATTGTCTAAAGTGGTTGAGGAATATTCTTTTGGAAGGTCTTCTGAGTCATGTTCAAAATCCAAGGAACCCCAATAATCATCTGATAGCATCGTGACTTGTTCAATATGTTGTTGTGCAGGTTCTACTTGTGTGGTTGGTGTTAATGTGTTCAAGGGGTTCTCTGTAGTTTTCTCAAGTTGCAAGACATTATAAGGCTCATAATTAGCATCGAGGGTGTACACTTTGTTGTTGTAGATGTTTTTTATTTTTCGATGAAGAGTGGAAGGCACACCATTCATTGCATGAATCCACGACCTACCTAGAAGAAGGTTATATGAAAGATCATGAGGCATAACCTAGATTGTTGTGTTCAATGTGACTTCTCCAACTATATTAGGTAAGTGATCACACCAAGTGGTGTCTTTTTGACATTGTCAAATCCCTTAATAGATAAATATTCGGGTTGAATTTTTGATTTATCCACATGAAGCCTATCCAAAAGGTTTACACTACACACATTGAGGGTTGAGCCATTGCCAATAAGGGTTTTCTTTATCCCTATCCGATTGTATCGATAAATGATCATGAAAGCTTCGTTTTGTTTTTGCACTTCCAAAGGGGGGAGTTCACTTTGGTGGAAAACAATGTCAGCATTTATGGCTTGAACCATGGTTGTGATATTATTTGGTTGTATATTAGAAGGGATAGGAACTTGTTGTAAGGCTATTTGAAGCATAGTGTGATAGGTAGGTGAAGTTTGAAGAAGGTCCCAAAGGGAGATCTTTGTGGGAGTACTTTTAAGTTGTTCAACAAGATCATACTCCCTTAAACGAGGGGCATTAAGCAGTATAGAATTTGGAAAAGGTAAATAAGTTGGGTTTGGTTGTGGCAGTGATGGATTGTTTTGAGTGTTATATGTATGACCAACACTATTATGAATCGATTGCTGCAACATATTATTTAGAGGTGGTTAGAGGGTGAATTTAGGTTTGTGTTGAGTTTTTTTGTGTGAATGGGGATAAAGGATGAGTTGAGGTTGAATAATATTAACATCCCTTGGCGAATGAGAGTCTCAATGTCTTTGAAGGGCATAATATCATGATTTTCAATGTTATCTTTTCCCTTTATGATGATATTCTCCCTAGAAGGAGAGTGTTTTGGAGAACAACAAACCTCATGTTTTGACAATTAAGGCTTGGTTCATTCAAACTAACTTCATTGCAACTAAGGGAGTTATGAATGGTGGAATGTGTTTGATTATTGATAATGGGGAGATTAGGGGAAGACTCTATTTGATCGTTTGGTGTTTGTAAGGTCTTACTATTTTGTTCCATATTATCTACCCTACTAGGAGAGCTTGTAATATGTTCATCTAAGGGTGAAATTTGTAAAATAGCTTCATCACAAGTGGGAGATGCATCAAGAGCAGGACCATTATGATTTTAAAATAGATCTTCCCATAGAATAGGGACATTAGGGAAGGTAGGGGAAATGTTCTCATGATCTTGAATAGGTATATCTTCTAACACCAACCTATCCTCGTTGAATCGAGGAGGGATATTAGGAGAAGAACAAATTTGATTAGCATGATTATGGAGACTAGGTAAGGTAATGTCTAGAAATGTGTCTATGATCTCATCTTCATGTTGTGTTGTGTGATCATCATGATTACTTAGTGTGATGTACTCTTCTTTAGTAATGCTATGTATAATAGGAGAGGTGAGAGGAGAGAAACAACTCATATTGTCAAAACTCTCATCAAGGGGTTCTTCTAGCACTAGAACATCTGCTTCACAAGTGTGAGAGATAATAGGAGAAGAAAAAATGTGAGCGTTATGATTATCCAAGGTTTCTTTCACTAGACTAACCTCATCCACAAAAGGGAAAATAGGAGAGGGATCTATGATGAACAAAAAGAGAGGGGAAAGGACCTCATATTCATATGCTTTAACAAAATTCTCTTACAACATGCGATAAGATCTAAAAAGAGAACATGCAAGATGATAACTATGGAAATTTCTAATGAAAATATGATGGAATGATTATTCTACAAACTTGAAATGTAATAATGCTAAAGCAAAGATGCAAAAGAGGAATGCAAATTTTTCAGATTTTAAAGATGACAATTGATTGATTATGATATGTAACAAGATGAGAATGCAAACTTGAAATTAAAGCCATGCATGAAATGAGCTAATTTAGGCTAGATTGGATGAAATGCATGTTACATAAATGTAGCCAACTGATACAACTATGCAATGGCACCAAACAAAATCCTAAAAATAGAGTTTTTAGCTATGTAAGAGGCAGTTTCAGGGGTCAAAAGGGGCTGATTCACCTAGGGTGGTGAATGAGTTTGAATATGGAATTTTTTTAGAATTTTTAGAAAATTTTGAGGGATTTTTATGGTTTCTGAGTGCTATGATGCAGACCTAAGTTAAAGTGCAGAATTTCAAAAAAATTAAATGAATTTAGATGCCAACAATGCAACCTACATGCACTTTTTATGAATGCAAAATTTAACACCTAGCATGCAAATGAATCATGCAATCCCTAATGCAAGGTCAATGCAAGCTAGATCTATGATGATGAAGGACTCCAAATCAGTCAAGAAAGTATTTGAAAAGCAGGTTCACCAAAATGAACCATATATTTTAAGGTGGATGGAATGCTATGTCTTTTTTACTCAATTAGGGTCTTTCACCTAATGGAAAGAGATAGATCCCACACCTAAAATCTAAGTGGTTCACTCAATCTAATGTATGTATGATGAAGTTAAGACTAAATACAATGATATAAATGTAACTAGATGATGAAATTGATTGATTAAGTATGCAAAACCTAAGAAATGTAACTTGTTTGAAAACACATTGTGTAATGAAAAAACACTTAGAAATGTGAATAAAATTGAATAGAGATGGATAAGACTGAAAGTGTGCACCTGGAATATGGATGGAGACTAGAAATGGATTTTGGAATGTTGTTGATGCTGATTTTTAGGCCTAGTGGGACTCATTTTCCATTATGGGCGAATTAGTCCTAGTTTTATAAAACTATTTTGGAACCCGTTTCAAACAAATGGGTGTCTAAAAATGCAGAAATCCAAAAACTGACCTGGAAGTGGGACTCATTTGCCACCCATGGAAAATGAGTCCACTTTTGAATTTCTGAATATTCAAAGGTGGAATCCAAAGCTTTTAATTTGCACTTTCTGCTTCTCCAAGTGTCTGATTTTGAAACTATCAGATTTAGGCCTAAAAGTCACTTTTTGTAGATGTTTTTCCTTAAAAAATGAAGAGAAGACTTAAACAAATTTGCAACTTGATTCTTAATGGTTTCCAAGCTTCTAGGATGCCTAAATCTACAAACACATAAGACAAGAAAGAGAAATGTTGAATGTTAGGGCATGGGGGTTTGCCTTGGTCAAACCCCTTTTAGGTAATTAAACCAAAATAGAGAAAGAATGTAATGAAGCATGCAATAATGGATTTTATTACCTTTCCATGATGATTAACCTTTAATTTTTGCAACAAAACATGAATAATCTACCCTTGAATGTCTAAAAATTTCTATCTTAATGACTTGAAATGATGAAACCCTAACTTGCTTGACTTGAGATGGAAGAATGATGGATGAATAATGAAGAATGGTTATGATTTAGGGTTTAGAGACTTGATTTTATAGGAAACTCACCATATTATCCCAAAAATTGGATCCCTAAGGCCGACATGAAGTAAAATTAAACTTAAATTCCAAAATTTCCCACTCAAAGGTCAAAATTGGGCCAAATGGGACTCATTTTCCACCCATGCTGAATGGGTTTCACCTAGATGGGACTAATTCGCCATGGATGGTGAATGGGTCCCATAGGGGCCATTTTACTAGCTAAGATGCTAGGAAGTTAAGAAAAAAGGTTTATATGATGTCTATGTCAGCTATTTCATCAAATATTGCCTCAGGATGCACAATATAGGTTAATAGGGGCCTATTAGTGTGATGTAAAGGTTAATTAAGGCTTGGGACATAGAATTCAATGTGAAAGTGTGATTAAATACACTTTACAACACTAAAATGAGGTCTACACAACCTAGGAAGGCACAACATCCAATGTGAATGTGCAAGAAACATTACAACACTAGAATAACATTAAGTTTATTTTACAAGCCTTTTATTTTGATGTGATAATATTATTAAACACATTTTATAATGTTGAATTAGGGAGAAATGGGTTCATTAAGTATAGAAAAGCATGAAAGTCCTTTACAACACTTTACAACACCTTTACAAGACATCAATAAATGTATATTATTCAATTTGCAAGGGTCCAAGATCTAGTGTGGATGCATACAATGCTTCACAACACCAAATCAATGCCTTATTAAGTCCAATTATCCTCAATTACTCCTCAAATCAAGCAATTTTCCTTTTTTCTATGGTACACAACCTTTCCCACTGAATATCTAATGACCACTTATGATACTTTTCCATCAATTACACACCTTTGATGTATCAATGGAAAAGCATTATTGCAACAAAAACTCACACAAAACTTGACATGATTCTTGAATGATGAAATGCTGCAATAATTCTACAAAATTTTCTCTTGATTGCGCTTGGACTGATTTTAGGACACTTGATTTTCTCAATTGGAAATTCTCAATATTTTCCTTGTTAATTAAAATTCTGAAAATACTATGCATTTATATGAAATTAGTCTAATTTCTAAAAAAATAAATCCCGATGGCCGATATTTAGAATTTGAATTTCAAATAATAAATTATCAACACCAACATATTTAAACTTTGGGCCATTTTAAGATGACAAGGGCATTGGGTGCCCTAGTCTAGATCCCACTTTTTTTGGGATCCAAAGTGTTGGGGGAAAAATATTAAATGCATACTTGGGTCTTGCATATTTTATTTTCTGAAAATAATAAAATGGGTCATGGAATGCATACTTTTGGAAATTAGGTGAATAATTAGATCCAAGCACATAAGAGGGAGAAAAATATAGTGTGAAATCGTCATGGGTGATAATTTATGATTCTACATTTAGCCCCCACTTTAGTGAGAGTATGAACTTATGCTAAGACTCACACTAAAGTAAGAATATTTCAAGAGGGGTTCAATTATCCAAATCTTGAAGGGATATGATGGAAATGAATCTAGGGGGAAGCACACAAGCACCCAGGATTTGAGATCCCATGGAAAACCAACATAAGGACAAAGGAACACACATGTATGAAATGTTATGCAACATGAAAAAACAAAACATGCATGAAAAAAATACAACACAAAACACAATGCAAACATAATGCAAATGCAAATGCAAATAGGAGGGTACGGAAATCACACACTAGCAAGCTTTGCAAAAATCTTACTAGGATCCATACCCAGGGTTTTCATGACTCACAGGCTAAAAAACTCCAATAATTACTAGGTGAACCATGAATAAGAGAAACCATAGGCTAGTGAAGTCCAATATTCACTGGGCGAGCCTTCTAAAAAGAGTAGCAAAATGAGAAACACACATGGGCTAGTGAGGAACGGTTTTCACTAGGTGTGTACCCATGTCAACCATACCAAGAATTATAGTTCCAACAATTCTAATATGGTTCTACATAAATGATCAAAATGTCAAGCCAACACATCTCTAATTCCAACATGTGTGAACAAAGTGAAGCACATAATGGAATGTATGCCCCCATCTTAAAGTAATTGCTAAACACTAAGCTATGAGCAATTTCTTTAAGCTAGAATAAAATGATAAATGTAATACGATAAGTTCATGAGAGATTATTTGGAAAGCTCTATGCCAATGATATGTTTCTAAATAACTTGCTGAATCACAAGGGGTTTCCCCCAATGAAAAATAAAAAATAGGATAAAGATAATCACATAAGGGATCCATGGATCTAGGGTCAGTATAGATCTTAGCTAAAATATAAGTAAGCTCAAAATTGACATCATTCCTTTGAATACTCATGGAACTATGAACACAATGGAAGAATGAAAAAAAGAGAACAATTTTTTTTTGGTGTCAACATGGAAGAGACCTAAATATCTCATTTCCTTGTATCATCCCCAAAAGGAAAACATAAGAAAAAAACAATGTTTAAAACATAGAGAAGAATGGAGATACAAATAGATGAATGCCATAAAAGACTAGTTCCCATTGTATCCTTTGTCAACAGAGCAATAGGGGTCCTCCAAAGAAAACTCACAAATATAAAGGCACATCAAGAAGCACAACATGGGAGATCACATCACATGCAAGGAAACAAAAATAACAAATAAAGCAAACACAAAGGGTACTACACATGCGAGCAAATCTAAAGTAAATCTTTTACATCCCAATCTTGCTCATCATATATAGAAGGTGGAAAACTAGCCAAAGGGACTAAAACAAGTGTGGTACAAGGAGCATCACCAGGTTCAACATGTGGTGAATCACTCTCATGAGGAGGATCATCATGGTTTCCCCCATCTAAATCCATAGATTTCAAGAACAACAAAGATAATTCATTATGCACTTGATCATTGATCTTGGCATCTTCATCTTCATTATCCAAATTAATCACAATGGATGGTTTAATGACAATGTTATTCATGTGTTCTTGTTTCATTATTTGTTTTGGTTGATACATTTAAGGTTCTATGGGATTGTTTGGTGAAGGTGGTAACTCATCCTGACTTGTTTGGATGGGTTTTTGGTCATCAAGTAATGTCTTATTCTTTTCAGCCAATTGACGAGCAATGGCACACTATCTATGCTTATGATCTTTGGCACTTCTATTTCTTCTTGCATGATTTTTAATTTGTGACAGGGTAAGAGAGGGTTTCTCTACCATTGGCCTATTTTCTTCCCTTGGAGGAGGAACTGAAGGGACCATTAGGGGTTAGGAAACACTATCTCCTTAGGTTTATAATTTTACTTCTCTTTCGAAGGAACAAAGGTAATTATGTGGTTGTCTCTTAGCTCTTATATGATATTAGTGGAGGAATTGAGGCATAAATTCTTGGTGTTGTTAGGAGGATATCCAACTTGGACATGGGTTCATCCATGAATTGTTGGGTGGGAGGAACAACCATAAAAGTCACCATAGGTCGATCATCCTCAAGTTGGATATTACTAAGGGATAATTATACTATGCACTTCTCTTTAAACTTTTGATATGACCTGAAAAAGAAATGCTCATGATCCTTAACAGGATCCATAGGTTGAGGCTAAAAATAATCTAGTGAAAAATTTCCATGAGAAGCAAAAAGTTTAAACCCACTATGATGAACTATATATATTTGATTCTCAAATGGGAATAAGCACTTGTGGATTATTGATGGGATTGCATTCATGGAGCATAGCCATGGATATCCTAGTTTCACACAAAATTGGTCCAACATCGAGATGATGGTGAATGATACATCTAGCTATTTTTTTCCAAATTTAAGTGGAAGAGTTATCGAACCTATCGTAGGGCGAGCGAAACCATCATGAGTTTTTAACCATGATTTTGATTGTTCATAAGAATTTTTATAGAGTTCATACACAAATAATAATTCTTCAGTGATCTATGAGTATCCCTGGTGTAGGTTTGTCATTAATACAATTGGTGATGTAGAAAGGACTATTAGGTGTGTGTATGGATGCATCAATATGTGTGAAAGCAATGCTAGGTAACAAAGTGGTTTGTCCCTTACGAGGTTAGACATATATTACATTAATAACATTATCTAGATCATCATCATCATGCATGTCATCACAAGCTTGCAGAAATTTGGATGTATGATTTGGCATTGGATTTGTAAAAAATTGCAAATTTTGATTGGGTGGAGCTACAAACTTGTTTCCTTTATCATTAACATCATCCAACTGGATGTGATTAGAGTCAATGAGGTCTTGCACTTAGTTTTTAATATGGATACATCAATTTGTATCATGTCTAGGTGTATGATGGTTTGAAAAAATACTTTTGGGTTAAAGTTTTAAGGTAAAGGTTTAGTTGTATCCATGGGTCTAATTGAAGGCAACTGGATTAAGTTCTTAGAAATTGTAGCATGATTGCATGGAGAGAGTCATTCAATTGGGTAAATTATTTATCTCTCGGCCTAAATTGATAAAGATTTATGATTACAACAACCACCTATGTTTCAATATTATTAGCATCATGTAGAGTGTTTATTTTAAGAAATTTCTTGTTTTCTTCTTGAATGGTTGATAATTATTTCGAGGCACGAATTTAGCTTGAACAGTAGGAGTCAATAAATATGCTCCTTCATATTGACTAGCTGATATCTAGTAATCATAAAGAGTTATACACAAGTGTGTAAAGAATGGGTACTTCATCAATAATATCTTGTCTCTAATGTTAGGTTGCAAGTTTCCTATAAACACCATTTGGAAATTGAAATCAAGAAGACTATAGGAGATTTATGAGTAAAGAAATTGATATCATCCTATAAAATTTGTTACCTTTTCTTTAGGTCGTAGTTTTCAATGCACTAAATTTGTTAATGTTACTTGAGGACCAATGTTTTCTTGAAAATGTTGGAGAAATGCATGAACAAGTTTAGTGAATGACTTTATAGAGTTTTTTGACAATGAGCAAAACTATTCCAAGGACATATCTTTCAATGATCTAGGAAAGAGCTTAGCTAGGAGCTTATCTTAAAAAATGAAGTCACTACACAATGTAGTAAAATCCTATACATGGTTTTTAGGATTTCCTTTACCATTGTATTTCTCAAATCAAGGTATTTCCATGTTTTGTGGTATAGGTGTTTATAGGATAGCAATTGAAAATGGTTTTTTTGTGAGATATTGTGTAGGTTTACCATTTTTACTTTGATTAAATGTGAAGATTTGTTGTTGAAGTGATGTGACATTTGTAACATTTGGTTTACGACATGATCATTTTTTGACATGTTTTGAGATTTTGGTGAATATGGTGGGATTGTGTAAGTGGTTGATGGACTACTATGCTGCATCTTTATGAGTGGTGATGAACATTGAGGTGTTATGGGTGATGTGAAAAAACTATAAGGATTCTTAATAGGAAGTCCTAATATCAGAGCTAGGCCATTGGTGTATTGTATCGTTGAAGCTACAGTTGGTGGTGTAAATGTAGGAATAGAAGGTATGGTTGTGGGAAGGGAAACTTGTTTTCCTCCTTGGTTTTGAGCATTTATGAATGCTTGAGCACAACTGGTTGTTGTGGGGATATTAGTATCTACTATGTGAGCTAGACTACACAACACCTCTATTCCTTGAGTATCATTGATCAAATTCCTAAGGTTATCCATGATAGATCCATTTGTCCCGCAAAAGATTTAATGCTTAAATATTCTTGAAAACCTTCTAAATATTTGTCCAATTGTTTTAATTTATCATCAAGAGCATGGGAAATAGTAGTATCTAAGTACACAAAAATATTTGATTATGAAGTTGTCATGGGTATTGTAAGATTAGGGATGGAGCCAAAAAATGGGTTGGGTATTAAAAATAGCTTTTGTGAAAGAGGTGGATGACCCAGGCTCCATAAAGGATGTAATTGCAATGCAGGATGCCATAAGTCTGCAAATTTGTCTCACAAGGGTATTAGCATTAGGACACTAGGTTGTGAAATTCATATGAGTTTCAAAAAACTTGGTTATACCCACTCTAAACACTAAGGTACGAAATAAACAAAAAAGCATACAAGATCCAAAAATAGAGAGCAGAGCCACATAGAAAACATAGTGTCAAATGTTTGATAAAAACTTGAGCCAAAACTAGTTGGTATAGGGTGCAAGGATTCACTATATTTGCAAAGTTTTATGCTAAATTCAAAGTTTCAATATTTGTAATACAATTTAATAGTTCTATTTTGTGATAGTGCACGTCTGCCAGTGAATAATTTTCCAAAATTTGACTAATTTATGATTACACAATGCAAATGCAAGCATGCAGAATTTTTTTAAAGTGTTTAGGAAATAAAATGAAATCCCAAATGTAATTTTTAGATCTAAAGTGGAATAATTTACTAATCCTAATTTTAAAAATCTAAAAAATGAAGATTTTGATGTCCTTTTGCAACAAAACAATACACTTTTTCACCTTTTTTTGACTATATGTAAGATGGTTAAATGAATGCAATAAACACTTTCAAGTTTGATTTCAAATCTAAGATAACCTAATGCAGATTTGTATATGTAATTAATATGTAGATCTGACCTATAATGACTAAAATTAACCCTATTTGAACTTTGAACATGGAATGTGTTGTGCAATTTTTTAATTTTTCAATGGTTTTTTTTTTATGTAACAATAGATCATGCCTAAATGATAAATGCAACACAATGCAAGATCAAATTCAGATATAAGATGATATGCTTCATATTTCAAAAGATATTTAAAGTAAATTAGTTAGGTTCACAAAAATGTTATTTAGGAAAAAGTGAACTTAGGGTTTAACTAGGGTTAGCTAATTTTTACCTACATAACATTTAGAATTTAGATTGGCAAGTGTATGAGATTAAATTTCAACCTAAAAGGCGAGTCAATCAACCCTAGATATGAATTATTTTGGTGGATTGGAAATGAAATTTTGATGAAAATGTAATGATGCAACTAAACAACTACAAGAATGCATTGTTTTGAGATGAAAACAAACAAGCTGTAAACTAACAACCAAAATTGAAGACCAAAAATGTATAGAACAAACATTGGTGCACCTTTGATTTAAATGCAATTTTGATCTGGGTGGACAAGGGTGCCAAGTGTTCCCTAGACTGGAGATCTAAAACCAAAAAATAACTTGGTTTGTGGCTTCTTCCTTTTGAATTTCGTTGTTGGATCATTGTTTGTTATTGAGGTAATGGAGTTTTCGTATCTTGTCAAGTTGTAGGGCTTGAATGCATAAATGAGAAAATTATCTTCAATATTCTTCCAATCCTCTTTAGATCTATAACCTGCACAAAAAAAGGGAGAGGAAGGTTTGTTCCATATAGGGGCTTGCCTTAGTCAAATCTTGTGTTGGTATTTCTACTTCCACAATGGAAAAATTGATGATAAAGAGAGCTTATACTTTTGAGAGATAGAGGCTAAATGATAAATGAATGATGAATCAACAACTTGTTGCAACTCACCACTTAGATCTGATCTCCTTGAGGGACTAAATTTAGGCACACCACCTTCAATGATTGATTGAAATTTGACTTGATTTGACTTGAAGACCTACACGAATTAGTACTCAGTAACAAAATGAATGCATAAACATGAAAAAACTCACATAAAACTTGACATGATGCTTGAATGATGAAATACTGCAATAATTTTGCAAATTCTTCTCTTGACTTCTCTTGGACTGATTTTAGCAAATTTCTCAATTAGATTCTCAATATTTTCCTTGTTAATTAAAATTGTGAAAATACTATGTCTTTATATGAAATTAGTCTAATTTACCAAAAAATAATTCTTGATGGTTGACATTTAGAATTTGAATTTCAAATAATAAATTACCGACACCAACACATTTAAATTTGGGGCCATTTTACGAGTACAAGGGTGACTTACACCCTAGTCTAGATCCCACTTTTTTGGGATCCAAAGTGTCAGGGGAAAAATATTAAATGCATACTTGGGTCTTACATATTTGATTTTTTGATAAATGATAAAGTGGTGCATGGAATGCATAATTTTGGAAATTAGTTGCATAATTAGGTCCAAGCACATAAGAGGGAGTAAAATCTAGTGTAAAATTGTCAAGGGTGATAATTTACGACATTACACTCTATAAAAATGGTAGGGGCATGACACAAACCAAATGGAAGGAATGAATAGGCATAGGCACCCAATTAATACATAAAGTATTTTTTGTATTGGTCTTTTGGTGCAATCTTAATTTTGTTATAGCCACTAATGCCATCCAAAAAGGAATAAATATTTCTCTCCTACCAAAGAATCTAGGACTTGGTTAATGAAAGGAAGAGGAAGTGATCCTTGTAGTTGCATTAAGATCTCTATAATTTAAAAAAACATGTTGAACTTTCCTCCTTCTTGGGAACTATCACCAAAGGAGAAACCCATTTACTATCACTAATACATTTGACTGCAAAATACGACGAAACTGTTTGACGAAATATGTAAAATTCGATGTTCGTCAGGTGCTTGTAAAATTTGATGTGTAATTTCCAATTTTTTGAAAGTTTATCCCTGACGTTCGTCGAAATTTTGACGAACCTGGGGTTCATCGAAATGTCGGCTATTATTTTCGTCGAATTTTCGACAAACATGAAAAATAAAAAAATCAAATTGTGGCCGACATGAAAAGTGGTTACGTGCGATTTATCTGATGTTTTGCTCTACTTGGGAGCGGTTGTGGAGAACTAAGGACAATTTTTTGGGAAAAATCAGAGAAAAAAATTCAAGAAGATGCTCGCCCGGTTGAGGGTAGTCATTGTCTTTTGCAGAATTGGTTGTGAAGTCAGATTTGTAGTTCCAGGTTTGAAAATCATATTTTAAAGCAACATCTCATCAGATTTCATTTTTAGAGGTTAAGGGTTTTGAGAATTTCATGTCCAGTTTTGTTGTGTGGAATCACCATAAGATCACAATGGAGGAACAAATTCTTGTGACTGTAATTATGTGATCATAACTGTATTGGTCATGTGGCACAGTTGTGCTATAACAAATACAGGATGCATTCATGTGTGACCCAAGTTTAATGTGGCTATGTTGTGATAGAAATGGAGGCACTCATATAATGTAGTTAATTCAGGTTGTATAATGTAGGTGTCAATCATCATTGGGTGCATTAGGGGTTCCCGCATTTAACGAGGATAGGATGTAATTATAGCATGATCAGTGATTACCTCTTGCTGCAATAGAGAGCCTATAACTCGGACGATATGCGAGTGGTTGTAGTATATCAATTATGTAGTGCATTCAAGCACAACCCATATTTAATGGGCTATTCTAGAGAGTGATCAAGATTTTCGAAACCTTATGAATGTTACTTGACATATATTTGCATAATCTAAAATTCCTTCAGAGACTTTTGAAGTATCAATGTATCCTATATAGGGTTTAGAATGATTTCTTTTAATTAAAAAAATAAATAAATGATGTATTTCCTTGTAATTAGATTATGTGGAGATCTCCTAAATCTGCCCCAGCACACTATCCTCTTTGGCACTGTATTCATTACTCCAGCTACTAGGTTTTTGCATGTGACATCTTTAATATCTTCATGACCATGGCTTTTAAATAGATCTCAGTCTTTGCTTTAATCCTTTTCATGGTAACCCTTGAGTTCCATAATCCACCTTCAATCTCTTCTAAGAACGTTGTCTTAAGCTAGACTGCATAGTATTCATATAAAGCAAGTCCTTCATACCTACCATGGTTCCAAACCACCACTCACTGCCTTGCTTAAAATGTTGCCTCCATAAGCACAATAGCATGTTTTAAAATCATGGTTGCCAGTGATTGACCATTAAACTCACCACTTTCATCATGAAGATACAATGAGATTTTTTTCTTCAAACTGAAGGCATTATGGAAGATAACATTATGAATTATTTGTTGTGTACGATTCAATTTTCTTACACATTCTTTGCTTTGCTAACTCCTTTAAGGCCCGGGTATTGCACCCTGTTGCAATCTCAAAGCGACTCACTCACTATCATGAAGATTCCTTTCATTGAGCATCCTTCTATAAAATCAAACTATATACATAGACTACCTACTTACTATAGGGGACTCATTATTTCATGGTATTGTAGTTCTTAAGATCCTTCAACCTTATTGTACTACTTCCCACGGTCTAAGGTATTATTCACTATTTTCCCATCTTTGGTGAGTCTCCAAAACCTTTGCTCAAATTTATGCAATCCACTTCACCTCCCATTATACGTATTAATGGCTAGAAGC
>VDFB02225323.1:4517-30279 GCA_007258455.2 Sequoia sempervirens
AAACCAATTTTTTTTCCATGGGGTCATTTTTTTTTTTTTTTCCTTCCTCCATCAAATTTTAAACCACTATTGTGGCTTCACCCTTAGCACCAATATGGTCCGTGGATCGGATCATCTCAATCATCAATAGGGTTTTCATCCTCCAATCTAAACTAGAAACTAAGAGTGTTTCATCTTCCAGTTTCTACATACCAAAGGGTTGTCGTCTTTGGGTGAAAAGTTGAGCACAAGTTCTCAACTCAAAGAAAAGGGTTTGATAACGATAACAAATGGATGCCTTCTTTTGTGAAGATCTATTTTTATAATCACCCTTTATTTGAATTTTCTTTTCCCTCCTAAAGTGTTTAAAAACACTTTAATAAAATATTACATTAGACCTTATAATGTCCCATTTAGATAGCCACTTTATTAAAATAATAATAATATCAAGTTGTCTTTTTAAAAAAATTATAAAATGAGGTTACTAGCAACTTGTTGGAGAATTCCAAGATCAGAGAGATCGAAACAAACTTCCACAAGTAAACAAAATGAGCACGATGGTATGTCTATCAATATAAAATGAAGAGTGTGTAAATACAATGAAACCGGAGTACAATCATCCATACTATGTCAACATATGTCATGTCATGACATAACATCACAATGTAACATAATGTGTCATAATGTGTCTTGACTACAATGAACCCAAGTATAGATAGTCATTGGAGGTGGTTGAGAATACCAACTGTTATGACTCCCCATTACAACTAATCCAACTAGTCGAGGACTTAATTTCTTGAAACATGTAATATAAAGTATATAAAATATTTGGTTGTCTATACTATAGTTTTATTTAATTACATTATTTGGCCGACTAATAACATGGACACTCTCAGTCGACTACAATTGACACATTTCTTAATATCACTTTGCCTAATCTTAATTCACCTCCCAACATATTCCCTATTTGTGAGAACACTGGTGCAAGAGGATGTAATCATGGACCATCACGACAATCATAGTTATTCTTCTCTTGATAGCTCACCCACTTGTGAAGAAGGTATCGTGGTGTTAGAGGATCCAATCATTGACTGTCATGAGAATCTTGTTTGTTTCTCTCCCAATACTTCTCCTACTTGGGAAGATATTGTGGCATAGGAGGATGAAATCATTGATACATTTCTTTCAATAGACAGTAAGATGGATGACATAGATGAAGATGCTAAGTTGACATTAGATCTCCTCTTAATAGAAGGCCATCAACAAGTAGATAAATTAGTTGAGGTTATGAATGCACAATTGACAATTGGATCTCCTTTAATTAGTGGAACCCCTAAGTCACCTCTCATTATAGGATCTCCTAAACGCCTTGGCCAAATATCTTGAACTTTGCAAGGCAAATCACCAGTGAGCATGTGTTGCAGCAACCAAGTTATCACATAGTTGCTCACACATATAACATTCCTCAGCTTAGTGGTAAAGAGTATGGTCTTGTTGAGCAACTTCATAGTATTCCAACAAAAATATCCCTTTAGGACTTGATTCAAACATCACCTACATACCACAAGATGCTCCAAGAGGCTTTACAGAAGATTGATGTCCCACCTTCTGTTAGACCAAATGATGTAGCTACCTTGTTTGATTGTATGCAAGTGAAAAATTCGGATATTACATTCCCTCAACATGAATTACCCTTGCTTGAGATCCAAAATAAACATGAATCCTTAATGATAAAGGTGATCATTAATGAAACTGGAGTTAGGCGTACTCTTAGAATGGAGCAGGTCTTAATGTTTATAGCATTGATCTCCTAGATAAAATTGGTGTGGATAAGAATCTTATAGAACCCAATGATGTTAATATTTGTGGCTTTGATAATGTTAATAAACAATCATTAGGAATGATCACACTAGCCATTGAGGTTGGGTCCATGGTTTTTCCTACCTTTGTCCATATCATGCCAGGACCTCTTTCATACAATCTTCTCCTAGGTAGACTATGGATTCATGCCATGAAGGGAGTCTCGTCTACTCTCCACCGTGAGATGAAGTATGAATATAATAATAAGATATACATGGTTAAAGCAGATGAAAAAAGTTATAATTCACAAGTTCAACATGATCGTAACACTTCCAAATCTCTTAATACTTTGATTCTGACTTCAAAGGTAGAACCTATACAAGTTGATGGTAATCCTAATTGTCTTTCACCTACAACAAAACTCTTAGACAATGATGCCGTTATATTTTACACCTTGTTTCAAAGAGGAGTCTAAAATCTCACCATCAAGGTCCAAAGAGTCAAATACAAATAATGATCATGCTAATGATTCATCTTCAAACACATGTTTTGGGGATGATTGAGGTTCATTAGATTTTACACCCTCCTTTATAGGAGAGTACAAAATCTCACAATCTAAACCAAAAGAGTCTTGCGTTTCATTTTCCCAACTTGGTAGCGGATGGTGGGGGCATGACAATAGCCTTCCCCTATATCTCCACCTCGTCTGCCCTAGGTAAGGGGAGTCTTTTTTCATTCAATTCCCTCTCCCCAAAAAAAAAAAACTTCCACCCATGATTACCACACCCCACAACTCTTCTCTAAAAACCGTTGCCAAGAATGTTGAAATATCCCCCTTTCTAAGATTGCCACAATAGGGTTAAGCAAAAAACAATTCAAAAAATAGTTATCAAAACATATATACTTTTGCCTTTAATGACTTTTCAATAGTATTTTTAAAAACATTAAAAGAAGCATTTGCCACCTACATAACTTTATGTTGCAGCCTTATAAGGTTTATGTTGGCTTAAGAAACAATTATAATTTCATTTCAAATACCTTCGTGCTCCTCATTTGAGAGTCGTGATTTATACTTTTAACGTGCTCTTCTTTTAAAAAGAATCAAGCCCAAACATAAAGCCATGGCTAACGACCAATTCAGACTATCATACCATATATATAAATGATAAAACATTCAATGTTTATAGATAATAATAATAATGCCATGCAAGATTGATGACGTTACGTTGATTATCACGTCGTTCCATTGGCGTAATCACCATTATATAATGAATTCATCGACAACCAATATGATCAACATTCAACTTGCTATCAAATATTGATAGTCATCAAATATATATATATATATATATATATATATATATATATATATATATATATATATATATATATATATTACTACGCTTTATATGTATATGAATATACATATGTATGTGCTTTTTCTTTCATATTAAAATCACACATATATATATTCATATATATATATATTATGTACTTAAATTTATTAACACAAGAAAGTTATTAAACCCCCAAATTACCACAACCATGCATAACAGAAGAACATGACTCAACTACCATAGGTTGACTTACCTCCAAGTACGCTATTGGTATTCCTAGACACTTTTAGGTTTACGAGATCAAGTACTTGATCAACGCTAAGCTTAGATGGCATTGCCCGAGAATTCATAACCTTACCTATCTCCTAGGTGATACTCCCCCTCTTTCTCTCTGGAGGTGCTCAGATCGCTCCTGCAATCTCACTCAAGAAAATAAATAGGTAGTTAGCCTAGACACCATTACATCATGTTCATATCAATGCATTTTCATTAATCATTTGCTTTAAAGAAAGATAATCATCTCACATTATTTCATCATATTCATGACATCAAATAATCATCAACATTCCATTTAAATGCATTAACATATCATTGCACAAATCCATCATAATTTGTAACTTTCAAGGTTTCATAATCTCATGATTCATCATAATAATTACCATAAAGTGAAAAGTAATTTAGGAATCTAGGGTGGGGTGTAACAATTTGTCTAGCAATAGTACATATGTAATTTATATTAAACTCATATAAATGCATACAAAAGTATTTAGTAAACTTCACAACTAGCCTGCACTAACATATAAATTGTTTTTACAACTTAAGTGTTGACCTAGACCCTTGGTCAAAGCTATGCCAACTCCAACAACCTCAACCAATGATATACTAGTTGTGATGGGTCTCTTTTGATGTACAGTGGCCCTTGTAAAGTGGTACAACAACATATACAATCACTAAACATGTAGGAAATGGTTTGCAACTTTATTAATTAGTTTAACCTGCCCATGGACTCCATGTCACCTCCCTTTAGCTCCTTAGAAAGTATGGTGCCCATATTCAAGCTGCTACCCATTTATGGTCTATCCTTACCACAAATTTACCCCCTAGAAAATATTGTTTGAATTTAGAAATGCATGCATAATGGCTAACATATCCTTATCATAAATGGAAAATATTTATTTTGTCTCATTGAGCTTTCTACTCTCAAAAGCTATAGGATGTTTGTTCTACATTAGGATAGCTCCAATGCCCTCTCCAAAAGCATCACACTCCAACACAAAGGGTTGAGAAAATATTGGAGTGCTAAAACTGGATATGAACTCATTACCTCCTTGAGCTTGTTGAAGGCTTGTTGTGGTGCATCTATTTAGAAGAAATATCCCTTCTTGGTCAAGTCTATTAAGAGTGCTACCAGCTATGAAAAACCCCTAACAAATCTCCTATAATAGTTACACAAACCAAAGAATCCTCTTAGATGGGTCAATGTCTTAGGTTGTGGCCAATCTAGTATGGCTTGAATCTTATCCCGATCCACTTTGACTGCCTCTACACTAATCACATGTTCCAAATATAAACTTGTCATCTCAAATTTGCATTTAGATGCCTTGGCATATAGTAACTATGCCTCCATGATTCATAAGACCTCATCAATATGTCTAAGATGATCCTCCCACATTTTACTACATATTAGAATACCATCAAAGAAGATAAGTACAATTTTTTGCAATTGTTTATTAAATACCTGATTTTCATACATGACTAAAATGTAGTGAATGCATTGGACAATCCAAAAGGAAATATCTAGGAATTGTAGTTTCCATAGTGGCATCTAAATTCAGTCTTATGAATGTTCTCATCACTAACTCAAATCTGATGATACCCTAACCAAATATCAATCTTTGAAAAGTAAGCTACCCCATGCAACTTTTCAATTAGCTCACCAATCCTAGGGATAGGGTACCTGTTCTTAATTATTTTCTTGTTGAGAGCCTTGCAATCAATAAACATCCTCATGTTTCCATCTTTCTTAACCAAAACTACTCAAGTAATGAAAGGATTGGAACTCGGTCTAATATGCCCCATATCAAGTAGCTCCCTAATGGCCTTCTTTATCTCCTCCTCATGTCTTTTTGGGTGGTGATAAGGGGCAATGATGATAGGCTTGGCCCCCTCCAATTCGATAACATGCTCTAAGCCTCTATTTGGTGGTCAACTTGGAGGAATTTTACCAAACACCAAACTATGTTGTCCAACAATGGCTAACTATCAACATGATAAGCTCTCTTATCCTTTGAAGAAACATTTTTAGAAATAAAGCATTGGGTTGCCCAAGAAACTTCACTATTCCTAGAAAGAGCTTACATCTTTGCAGTGACCACTCTGGGTGCTCTATCAGACATGCCTCAAAGTACTACCTTTTTTCCATTTTCTTTAGATTTCAAATACATAGTTTGAAAGTTTTGGGAGTACTTCCCAAGAGAATACAACCACTATATCCCCAAAAACACATCTGTCTCTCCAATCCCCACTACATAGAAATCATCTATCACCCTATGGTTGCCTAGCATGAAGCACAACTGTGATATTTTTTTGGTGCATGCCATAGTAAACCCATCTACAACCATTACATTAAATCCTTCAAAATCCTCCACTTGAAGTCCTTTCTTTTCCACTAGGCCTACATCAATGAAGTTGTGGGTTGCCCCATTATCAGTCAAAACAATCACTCTCTGACCATGCAAGACTCCTCTAATTTTGAATGCATTGTACTTGGGTGTACCTAATAGAGTAGAAAAAGTCACTCTTGCAACTCCAACCATTTGGTCTCCTGGTTTAGCATGTTCCTCTTCAAGTTCACTTCTTGACTTAGCTTCCTCCTTTTCTTCTTCATTATTGGAGACAACCTAGATGTAATGAACCTTGCCCCTTTTGAGTCACCTATTGTAATGTCCACTTTTGGTCCATTCCAATGTTCTTGGAAATTTCCAAGATTCTTGGAGAACACCAATTTTATCGAATAGGAATTTTGACAATGAAAGTGAGTATAAGAATTCGAGTTGAGTCCAATGGTACTTTTTGGAGGCAGTTTCAAATTTTTAGGAGCTCTCCAAACTTCTTGGAGAAATTTATTATTTATAGAAAGCATCAATTTTCATAAGGTTGGATATCCCGAGGGCTTAAGAATATTTTGGCATGGTTGGAATTCATATTTGATCCATTTTGATATTTTCCATAACTTTGATTGGAAGTATAGAAAATAATTAAATAGTTAAATGTTAAGTTGTCAAAAAGTAAAATATTAGAAAACAATTTACATTTAATTATTTAAAGGAGTCTAAATTAAAGTCACTTTTTGGAGGGAAATTAAGAGGACACAAATAATACTATTTTATTATTCCAAAAAGTGCTTATAAAAGGGGTTTTGGAGGAGAGAAAGATCGTGCTTGATATTCTGAAGTTGAACATTCTATGGAACCCTTGTTTATTTGGGAGATTGAATCAGGTTCATTCTTCAGCAAAAGGAGGAAAACTCTTTTGGACATCAGTTTTGTTGACAAAAACCCACCTAGCTGATTGAGTGGAGAAGAAAGATCAAATTACATCAGTAGAGCTGTTATAGTACATCATCATAGTAGGAACTAGGAACATTAGAGAATAGCAGCAATCTAAAAGTAAACATCTACAGGCTGTCAAAAACCAGCAAAAACAAACTTACAGATTTACAAGTAAAATTATAGATCAAAGAGGTAAACATCTACTTGCTGTTAACAAACAGCGTCAAAAATTACTAATTTGCAAAGCCATTAGAGCACAATGCAAACAGCTGATAGACTGCTGCAATAAACTAAGCTGATGAATACTGCGACAGCATCATAATCTCCAACAAAGCAGCTGCAATAAAAAAGGAAGTTAATGCCAGAATAAGACCCACTCCATAGCATGTGAAACACCTTCCGAGATATAAAAAAGCTTAGCAACTGTTACACTTTGTTGACCACCCCAAGTAGAGCAAGGAATCTCAAAGCTTCTGTACCACACTTGAAAATCAACCTTCCTCTTCGAACTTGTAGCCTGCTCCAAGAGCATTAAATTGCAACTTAGTTCTTTCAGAGTAGCGTACAGGTCAGGTTTGAATTGGAGGGATGACTGCAGATGGGAAAGATGGGGAGCAACATTCACACAGACAATCCGAGTTTCCATCTGAATGGTGTAAAACATGTGGGAAAAGGTAGCGAGGCAGCGGAAATTCCAAATGTGTTTCAAAATAATGTGTTTGAAGGTTTGTGATATGATATTGAGGTGTGAAGCAAGGCCAAGCAGAGCAGTTTTCCAGGACCAAACTTGAGGGGAAAGGGCCAGAAGATTGACAAAAGGATAGTTCCAGAGGTGCTGTGCATGGGGACAAAACCAGAAAGCATGCTTGATAGTTTCCTTTTTAGTGCAAAAGGGGCAAGATAGCGTTATCCCAAATGCTGTCATACCAATTTGGGGTTAATGGTAGATGCCATAGCATATTAACCAAGGCAACGATTATTTTCCCTAAGGGAAGACTGTGATAAATAAGACTTAAAAGTTAAGACCTTTATAAAACCTGCCACAGCCTTGGGCATTCAAATAAGGAGGCAATGAAGAGTATTGATGCCCTTTTGGGAAACTTTGGTAACTAATAACTTAAACGCAGCTGCTCCAGTTTGGGAAGTGGCCCGGCAACTTTTAGAGATCTCTCAATATTTTGGCACTGCCATATTTCAGAAGGTGTGCAAGACATTTTCATGCCAATATCAGGAGGGTTCGATGCCATATGAGTTGATCTTGAGGAAGTTTAGACTAAGGCGCAAGCAAGCTGGGTAATCTAGGGAATGTTCCTAGACTTCACAGTATTTCCTAGACTATATACACATTAACCACAGAAAATTCAAGGATAAACGCATCCAGTTTGGAAGTATTGGGGGCACTTTGGAAGTAAGTATAGTGTTGTTTCATGTGGACAGCTCTATCATATTCAAATCAGACATTTATATTTGTATTGCAGCAGTTTTCTGGACTGATTTAGTTCATTCCCCAGCTGTAATAACTTGTTCCATTTTATATCAGAAATTGGCAGCAGTTTATGAAGATAAGGAAAGAAGTAAAATAAAAGTAAATCAGTCACCAGACATTTCTGATTCAGTGTGCAACAACCCCAGCTGATTTAGCCATTGAATATAATCAAGCAGATTGTTCAAACTCACTGCATTCACTGTCTACAATATTCAAATATTATTCCAGAATCCTTCATTTCAGCTAAAAGGTCAGAGTTCATATTATTTGATTTCTAAATGTTTAAGTGATTTTTATCAGCACTTGTATGACAACTGTTTGCTAAAATGTCTGTGATTTGTTCCATGAATGTAAGCTGTTTGTAAGAATGCCTATGTTCATCAATGATACTTATAGCTGTCCAATATTGTAAAATTTAAGAAAATTGATTGGTATGCTGTCCTATCAACTATTTGACGAAATGTATGTGTGCAAACATTAGAAACAATTGCCAGTTTATTGAAAAATTTTGGTAGGGACATTACATTTGTGATCTGGTTCCCAAGGCTCTTTGCATGAAAAGAACAGTTTCTTCCTTTGCAGCTTATTCTTTGTCTCCTCATCCTTGTTTGCCTTTCCAGGCCATTCCTTTTGAAAATATTTCTTGTCTTTCTTTGGTGGCAATGGCATAGGGTGGAATTTATTTTTGGGTGTAGAGAACTCCATGCTTCTTGCCCTTGTTATTACATATTATAAAGAAGGTGGGTCAAATTCCTTCACCCAACCTCCAAGTGGTTCAATCAAACCTTCAATAAAAAGAACAAGTCTTCTCTTTGATACATCAAGAACCATCATGGAAAGCCTCTAAAATTGAGACACGTAATTGTTAATTGAACCATATTGTTTTAGCTGTGCTAGCTCTGGGTCCTCTTATCAAACCTGTTAATTAGTCTTTGATTGAAATCTGCATGAGAGTCTACGAGACTATGCCCCTATGTTACCATCCCACAGTATCACCACTTGTGAGCATTCCCCTCCAAATGAAGTGTGGCATGTTTATTGCTTCATTCATACATGGGATTAAGTGGGAAATATCCAATTTTAGGACCCATGAATGTGTTGTGCAATTGTTAAGAGCCATCAAAAGTGGGCATGGACAACTTGTCGAAGCATCACTGCAAGTCCCAATTGTGTGTACCCTTGTTTTTCTTAGGTCTATTCTTCAATTTTAGCTGTCAAAAATCAGTCAATGACATAGCAATATGAAATTCTTTCCCTAATGATTGGTACTCATGCAGATTATTTATATAACTCTCTGCATCATTTTTCTGTCCTCCATTACCCATTCTGGTGTTGTTAGTTCAGATGTTTGCAAAATTACTTTCCCCATTGTTATTCTGATCAGCCCTGGGCATGTTCATATTTTGCAGTGTGTCAACAAATTAGTCAACTACTGCTGTTACTATATAAGTTTATTTAACTGATGTTCTATAATCTATATTATTTCCCTCATGAGAATTCCTTCTTTCCCTATTTTCCATAATTTCATCTACTTTTAAATTTGCAAATGAGAATCTTTTGTGTTTTCTGAAAATTGAAATTGACCTTTTCTAACTTCTTTCTGATAATCCTTGTTTGCTCTTTCACTAGGCTACATATGAATTGTATTTCTGCATCAATCTGATAAATTCCTAATAGGCTTGTAGGAAAGCCAACTTTGATACCACTGTAGAGTGCCACGCTATTTTTTGTGTATTTCAACAAATGTTTGACAAAATGCCAAATAGTGAAAAATGCAAGAAACTGATTTTGATTTCTAATGTAAGACAAATAATTTAGCATATTCACTATGTAAGTCAACTGAAATCTACTCATTAATGCTGGCACAAGATCTGTAAATCCATGTTTACAAGTACAACTCATAAATATAATTGTAATGATATTGAATTTGGCTTTGCATCCTAATAATTGTTGATATAAGTTGTTACTAATTCTATTAAAAAAATCCGAATTGTACCTTCAATTGAATTCCTATAGCTGGTAATAATATTGAATTCTCCAAATTTGGGCTGTGACCACCCTTGAAGTTATGTATCACTATCAACCCAACCTAGGGCTGTGACTAGTATGTGGGATCCAAAATCCCTCCAAATCTTTAAATGCCTCCTAAAATTTTTGTGCTTATTCTAATCTCCTAACAATAATCACCAAACATGGGTGGTTGGGTGTTTGGATCCACAAGACCCTCAAAAATTTGAATTTCCCCCCTTTCCTTCCTCACACACCCTTATATCTCCCTAAATATGCCATGGCTCACAATAATACTCCAATTAATATGGTGCGGTGGCATTTTGGGGTCTAGAAAAAAACCTTAAAGATGCTACGATTCCTCCCTATTGTGTGTCATGCCCCCTTCTAACCTATCTAGCCCGCATTTCATGTATGGCCAACAAATTAATATTTATATATTCTATTTGAAAGCTGGGCAGCCAACATGGATCAAACCTTGGGTAGATAATGGAAATAGCATACAAATCCTTCACCAATATTCTCAATAATGTTTTTAAGAAAATGATTTAACTTGATAAATCTTCAATCTTCAACCTATAACTCTACCGGAAATCAAAGAAGCAAATCGAAAAATGACCACAAATTTGGAAATAATATTTCAATACTTAAGCAAAAATCTCCACAATTTCCAATCATTCAACACACCTGTGAATCTTGGATGAATCCACTCTCAAATTGGCTAGGAGGGTTTTTGTCCTTCAAACCAATCTTTGTCATAGGGTTTTTGGCCTAAGGCAAAAGGATGAATGGTTGCTCAATCTCCAAAGTTTGGGTTTTAGAATAAAATGCCAAGAATAAAATTTAGTTCTCAAACTCTCCTTTGTATACCCCCTTTCAATATTTGAAATATTATATTTCATTTCCCTCTCAAAATGACTATTAATATTTCTTTTTAATTTAACTTAACATTTGGGCCCCCCAAAAGTTACTTTTTTAATAAATTATCAAACTTTAATAAAAGAATTAATTAAATATAAGCTGCCCATAAAATGAGTGATTTTAGATAGCTTAATTGAATTAATTAATTATTCCCTTACCGCATCCCAATCAGCCTACAAGAACGAAAATAGACTAAAAGTCTACCAATTGATCATGCTTGTGAAGGGGCATTACATGATAAGCAAGGGTAATTTTTCATTTGGTCCACATGTATTTTTGAAACACAAATAATTATCAATATTCATGTCCAAGTGGAAGGTGGGAAACAAGGTGGAATGTCAATTTTTTTTAGTAGAACACATTTATTTTTGACTATTGAGGTATAGTGCACACATATTCAGGAAATTTATTTTTGACTTTTGAGATACAGTGGATAGCTGTGTTAGTTTTAGATCAGAAATGAAGATAAGCAGAAATACAAAACAATGAACAACATAACACAACAAAATACCCTGGGAAAACCCTCCTTGAGGGAGAAAAACCCAGCAAAATATATCCCTTATATATTGAATAAATAAGAGCAGAAATCTGCTTACAATTCAGGCCCTACACAAGGCCGAATTAATACAATGAATAACAGCACCTCTCCTTGATGCAAAGATACAAATGAATATGTTTCTCCTTGAATTTGATCTGCTGCTATAAAATGATGATCTGCTGCTGCAAGTGCGAACTTCTTCTTGAAAGTGCGAATTGAATTGAGAATGAATTGATGATCAAATGAATGGTCTTCACCTTACATATATACCAATCTAGGCGACCTCTTCTCTAGGTCGGCCCCTAGAAAGAAATAAAAAAATGTTATTTGACAAGCAAGGCTGACTTGCCTTGAGTATTATTTATTTTAAATTTAATATTAATTATGGAGAAAATATCTCTTGCCGCTACAAACATTAACACTCCCTCTTAGCTAGGGAGGTATTTTCCAAATATCCTCGTCATGGAGTCTCTCGACACGACGTCCACAATGGCTACACCCAATTGTGGAAAATCACATCTCAGTCTCAGAAATGTACAAGAGTTCACCACAGAGTCTCTCAATGTGATGTTGTCATGGAGTCTCTCAACATGACATCCACCATGGCTACTCCCATGTGTGGAAAGAAACACAAGTACAAGTTTCCATCACGGAGTCGCTCAACGTGATGTCGTCATGGAGTCTCTCAACATGACGTCCACCATGGCTACTCCCATGTGTGGAAAAACACAAGTACAAAGGGTTCATCACGGAGTCTCTCAACGTGATGTCGTCATTTAGTCTCTCAACATGACGTCTCATCTCAGTCTCAGAGATGAACAAGGGCTCGCACCTCATATTTCTCCGTCTCAGAGAAATATACACTACAAGGGCTTTCACCTCATATTTCTCCGTCTCAGAGAAATATACACTACAAGGGCTTTCACCTCATATTTCTCTATCTCAGAGAAATATACATTACAAAAAATCTTCATGATGATGTGACTCCCTCTAAAGCTCCAAGTACTTGCATCAACCTCTTGACCTCCTCGTCTAAGATTGCCTGCAATGCTTTAGAGGAATGGTTTCCAACACACACCTCCGACACTGCTGACTTGCAAGAGTTTAGGACTGACCTTCTCAACCTCATCCCAGATCACTCTATTCTGAATAGGTTTGCGGAGCTACCAATGTCAAATCCAGATTGACCGTCTTGTGCAATTCTGTTCTTTGCAGCTAAAGAGGTCTTCCAAACACTGCAACCCACTTAGCTGACACCTTCACTTCTTCTCAGCGAGTCACATAACTCCCTCTTGACCCCTGCCTCAGAGATTGCAAGGAAATCCTCTGGAAGTGAAGTCCCCTCGAATGACGAGACTCAGAACCTTCGTCCTCTTCTTGGATGTGATCTCAACTTGTGTCTTGAATTCTCAAAATATAACTCCCTCTGAATGTCATTTCCTCCTCTTCGAAGTAGCTAATCGCAATGACAATCTGTATAGGTTCTTTGTTGTTTAGTGTCTTCATCTTTCTCAATCTTCTTTGCTGATGCAAACTCTCCATCCAAGGCTGACCCAACTTTGTGCCCTCGAGAGATGTCTCCAATGACGTTATGCACCACCAACTCAATCCCAAGGCTGCAAGCTATGTCTCCATGTTTGATCATTTCTCCAACTGGCATACTTCCTCACAGGATGCCTCAAGCTTTTCCTCCCTTTGAATTCCTTATGCAATCTCTCATCATCCTTTTGTTCCTTGATCCGTCCTGGAAGCATTTTAGAGAGATTAATAATAGTTCATAGAATTAAACTATCCCAAAGAGAAATACCAATGCTAGAAGCATACATGATTCACTATTCCCAATTGCATGAATTATTATTAACTACATAAAATTAATTCAAGATACAAGCATAAAATACTTATCTCTTTATGTTGGTACACCATTGAGCTAGACCTCAATTTTGTTCTCAGCCTCCAATAGCTTTCCAGATAGCCGCTTAATAAGGAAGACCACAATGCCCGAGCATATGTGATGCTTCCTCCAAATAGATAGCTTTGCCAATGAAACGAATAGGGAAAGGCAATTGATTGAATATAGTTTAATATCTCCAGTTACTGCTTACTGCTTTAATTTCCTTCGCTGGAATATCCAATCAATGATGCCTTTCAAATTTTGATCTCCATAACTTTCCCTCCGATGTATTACTCACACACAGCCATCACCGAATCAAGGTATACACTTAGCAATCGTCACAGCTCCATTACGGCTTCTCCTTTAGACTCACTCATAGTTCTAGGGTGATAGACTTTTAATTCAAAGAGTCTTTTAATCCAATGATCTTTGTAGCGAAACACATTGCTGGAAACATCAGAATGAGACATGTAGGGGGCTGAATATTGATTCATTGTGATTTCTTCTGCAAGACCAAATGCTGGTATTCCAAGGCCTATATATATTTATCTACAATCCAATCAGACACTCAGCAGAAACAATTGTAAACCAATATGCCTGAGAATTCCATGAAGTGTGACTCTTTCCAATCTGTCAATACCTCCCTTGCAACAAAGATGCGACTGGTATTATCAAACCCTTGTGCAGATTCGATGACAATCCCACGTGATCATATAAACGCAACAACCAAGCTTCTAATTCCTTCTTTTGTTAATTTGTCCGGATGGGTGAGAGGGAGGCGAATATCTCCAAGGATGCTGACTTCTACTGCTTACACAAATCTGATCAGGTCTTGTCTTAAACCCGCTCTGATACCATGTTAGTTTTAGACCAGAAATGAAGATAAGCAGAAATACAAAACAATGAACAACAAAACACAGCAAAATACCCTAGGAAAACCCACCTTCTCGAGGGAGAAAAACCCAGCAAAATATATCCCTTATATATTGAATAAATAGGAGCAGAAATCTGTTTACAAGTAAGACCCTACACAAGGCCGAATTAATACAATGAATAACAGCACCTCTCCTTGATGCAAAGATACAAATGAATATGTTTCTCCTTGAGTTCGATCTGCTGCTGCAAGTGTGAACTTCTTCTTGAAAGTGCGAATTGAATTGAGAATGAATTGATGATCAAATGAATGATCTTCACCTTCATATATACCAATCTAGGCGACCTCTTCTCTAGTTCGGCTCCTAGAAAGAAATAAAAAAATGTTATTTGACAAGCAAGGCCGACCTGCCTTGAGTATTATTTATTTTAAATTTAAGATTAATTATGGAGAAAATATCTCCTGCCGCTACAAACATTAACAAGTTGTTCAGGAAAGCCTTCAGTTTTCCTATGTATGCATATTGAAGGCTTATGCCATCATAGGAAGTCATGACTTGTAAGACAGGTATAGCATAACTTGATTGTAGACATAACTAAACTAATGTTAATATAGATTATTAGATGATGAAATTATTTTAAGAGATGTAGTCATTCCAATATAACTGCCAGGTCTCTTCCTGTGTAAATGTGTGGTCAAGGTTGAATCTCAATTGATGATGACATTTCCACACTCATACAACCTTTTAAGGAAAAATAACTTTTATCATTAACTCCTCCATTTTGTCTACCATATTCTCCCAGGAGTTTCTTGATAATGTGCTAGATGTTGTTCAATTATAAGAATAATCATTATTCTTGTTGACTGGACACTGGACAGATATATTGGAAGTGCTGGAGTAAGTGGAGAGATTCCAACCACTTTCAGAAATCTACAGAAATTGAAGAAAGTGTGAGATTCTGCTACAATTCACAGCCTGTGTTCTTTATGTTAGATTTACAGACTTCATCATATTTTTCAGAGGTTGGACATCCTTATATTTGTTCGGTCTTGCAGATGGGCATCTGATAATCTATTTGCAGGTGCAATACCTGATTTCATTGGAAGCTGAACTGATCTAATTGAATTGTAAGATACTTTTTCTGCACAATTTAGAATTTATGGTTTTGAGTAAATGCACATCATTTGGAAATCAGTCTAATGTGTGAGTTCAGTGTACACTCATTGCATATACCTTCATTTAATATTTGTATGCGCATGCATGTGTGTGTTTTCATGGTAGTCCGGTTTTAATCACCATATCACAGCACATTGACCTTGTAACTTCTGTTCCAATAGGATAGTAGTTATAGCCCTGATGTTGCAAGAGAAAATTGCTATTGTAAGATACATATACAAAATGACACATACATAAAAAGAATGAGAAGGGTCTATATATGCATCTGTTTGTGTGTGACTGCAGACACTAGTTCCTTGATGTGACAACTTCTTCAGCATTTGTTTATAGACTGTAGAGTTCTATTTTTCTGCAGTAACTGTTAATCTTGTTCTTTGCTGCACAATCCAATTAAGCAATTCCTGGAATGTAAAACTGGCAGAGGGTGCCAAAAACTTCAAAATACTATGTTTTTTGAATTTACTTGTGCATATGCCACAACCTGAACACATATTATTCTTAATATAACTTATATAGTTCAAACATACCTTGTGCAAGCATACCCTATGACTGTTTGAAGACAAGGTTTCTTGGTGGTGGTTCATGAATGCTAAAGGGAATTTAAATATATCTACTTCTGACGTTGATTAGAAAAATATTGCTACAGATGTATTAACAACTCAAAATGGTGATTTGTTGGTACACCTAACATTATGTCTGCATCTTGTAACAACCTAACTAAGTGCATATAATTTAGAACATTTAGGTTATGGAAGAACCTGATTATAGATTGATATCCTGTCACTGAGGCAGCAATATAACTGAATTAGAAAAATAGATTCTTAAATTATACCGAGGACTGCATTCTGAAATGAAGGATTCCTCCAAGAGGACATAAAAGAATCTGTTCTCACCTCTGTTTGTAAATATTTTTATCAGGGTATATCATTGGTGTTGAAATTTTCTCTGCTCTTGACTACTATTTTGAGGTCCAATCTATTTCTGTTCTATAGATCTAGGTATATATGTTGACCAATTAGTTATGCAGGAAGATTTGGGGAACTGCTCTCAAAGGTCCAATTCCTTCAAGCTTCTCCAACTTAACCTCTTTGACGACTCTGTATGTGTTGGCTCTGTTAAGAATATAGCTTCGATCAGATATTTATATTTAATATTGATATCTGAAATTTCAAATAAGTCATTTCGATATTTATCTATCTCCTTGCAAATAATAAATCGAACTATGCTGAGTTAATCACATTTGATGTATAGCTAATTCGTATTTGTTAAGTGATGATTTGGAGACCCGCGCCTTAAGAAACACGTCCCATGAGTGGACGTGTCTCCACTTTGTGGAGACACGTCCTCTCATGAGACGCGTCTCCTTAGAGGCGTGTCTCTCTTAAATATATATATCCTCATTCAATTGTTGGTAGCAATATATCGAAATCAATTAATCTATCTGCTTTACCTTCAGTCGAATGAAGTTCATGCGTTCAACTTGAGATCTGTTCTTCTATCATTTGTGTTTCTGAAATTCAGTTTAGAAAACTCTTAGGTAATTTAGATTCTCTCTTCTAAGATTTGATTACATTTAAATGGTATCAGAGCCACGTTGTGTGAATCCTAATCAAATCTGAATACAAATCTGCTCAAGAAAAAAATTCGTATTTTTCCAGAATCGAATTTACTTCACATTCTTCATAATGTCAAGTGTGATCAGATTTGAAGATCGCCTTGCAGGAGCAGACAATTTCACATCATGGAAATTTAGAATCATGATGATCCTTAGAGAGAATAAGTTAGATTCACTTGTGAAAGAAAACTTGGAGGAACCAAAGTCTGAATCTGAGAAAACTCAATGGACAGAAAAGAATGAAAAGGCCATGAAAATCCTAGTAGATGCAGTTAGGGATCACATAGTGCCCATCCTAGCAAAACATGAAACTGCATACCATATGTTCAAATCTCTTGAGAAAACTTATGAGATTAACAACACCTACAGGACTCTTGCTTTAAAAAGGCAAATCAACAATGCTCAAAATAAACAAAGGAGGTCATTGGTAAGGCAGCATGGTGAGGCTGGGGATCCCGTTCATGCTGGGTGGATCAGTTGGACTGACGAAAGGATGCTCATTTGGGGAGACACCAAACTCATTTGGGGAGTCATTTGCAGAACAAGTGGAGATTGCTGAGATCGACTGCAAGTTTGGAGACTAGGGCTGGTGCCTTCAGAGAGAATGAATATACTCAGAAAACAAACATGAATGAGAGGATTTAGGCATTAAGATCCTAATAAAAGGAATAAGAAAAACTCCTACAAGAAAGGATCTTTTAAAAGAAAGAGAAACTCCAATGGAAAGGGATCTTCTAAGAAGAAAGACATTTCTCAAGTGCAATGCTTTAGGTGTGATCAATATGGCCACTATGCAATGAAATGCCCTGACAGAACAAAGCAACAAGCATCCTTTGCCAAAGTAGGAAAATCAAATTCAGATCATGAATCTGAGAACTTTGTGTTCTATTCAGCATTATCTAGTCAAGTATCTAACAATTTCAACAACTGGGTAATTGATAGTGATTCTTCGAGGCACATCACAGGGTTTAGAGAAAACTTAGACACTATGTCTGAAGAGTCTGATGAAGATGTAACAATTGGGGATGACTCTACACATCAAGTAAAAGGGGTTGGAACTTGTTCCATCACATTGAAATCTGGTCTCTCCCTTCAACTCACTGGAGTCTTATTTGTACCTGGTATAAAGAGGAATCTCATATCCATCTCTGCACTTGAAGACAATGGTTATAGAGTTACTTTCATGGATGGGAAAGTTCTAGCATGGCCTAAAAACTCAACAATCAAGAAAGCCCAAATCATAGGTGTGAGACAAGGGTACCTTTACAAACTTTGCACTGAAGTCAATCAAGCCCTTACCCTTGACACTTTTGATTCAAATGAAATCTGGCATAGAAGATTAGGACACCTTCATTTCCGTGCCCTACCTTCTATGGAAAAACTCGTAACAGGGTTACCTAAGTTAAAATCATCTCATGAAGGAATTTGTAAAGGTTGTGCCTTAGGAAAGAATTCAAAGGGATCCTTTCCCACTAGTTTGAGCAAAACTCTCAATGTGTTAGATCTGGTTCATTCCGACTTATGTGGACCTATGTTTGTACCTTCTAAAGCAGGATTTCTTTACTATGTCATATTCATAGATGACTTCTCTAGGAAAACCTGAATCTATTTCCTTAAGTGTAAAGAGTCATTAGAAATCCTCAAAAGGTTCAAAGAGTTCAAAGCACTTACAGAAAACTTCTTCGGGAAGAAAATAAAAACCTTAAGGACAGACAATGGGAAAGAATACACCTCTGAAGTTTTTAAGGAATTCTGCATGAGTGTTGGAATTAAGAGGGAGTTCATAGTGGCTTACAACCCTCAACAAAATGGGGTTGCTGAAAGGAAAAATAGAACCATTGTAGAAGCTACCAAAGCAATGTTGCTTGATCAAAATATTGAAACCTCCTTCTGGGCTGAAGCCTCTAGGACTGCTGTCTACATCCAAAATAGATGTCCTCATTCTTATCTTGACAACAAAACTCCTGAAGAAGCATTCACTGGCATAAAACCTGACATTAGTCACTTTAGGATTTTTGGTTGTCCCGTCTATATTCATGTGCCCAAGGAGAAGAGATTCAAACTTGAACCTTCCGGAAAGAAAGGGATATTTATGGGTTATAGTGAAACCTCCAAAGCCTTCAGGATATACATACCCGGTCAAGATCAAATTGAATTGAGCAGAGATGCCATCTTTGAAGAAGACATTGCATTCAAGAGAGCAAGAAGTGCTAGTGAGACTGAAACCTATTCCCCTAGAGTACCTGAAATGGAACCTGCTCTTGAGATTCAGAGGGAGTATCTTGAGGAAATGTCACCTGAACCTCCTTCTACTTCAAATGAGAATACAGATGTCAATGACAGAAAGAGACCACTTTGGGCCAAGAAGACGATTAAAGAAGCAGAGAATCATGCAGCACCCAAAGGAATGTTCAGGGAGAGTAAAAGACCCAAACGTTTCTCTAGTTATGTTGCTCTCATGAACGATATCATAAACTCCGAACCTGTTAGTGTTTCAGAAGCCTTCAGACATCAAGCATGGAAAGATGCAATGACGGAGGAATATCAGTCCATTCTAAAGAATGATGTATGGGATGTTGTGCCTAGACCAAAAGGGAAATTTGTTGTCTCTTCCAAATGGCTCTTCAAAATCAAGCATGCTGCTGATGGCAGTATAGAAAAACATAAAGCACGTTTTGTGGCAAGAGGTTTTTCTCAAAAGGAAGGCATTGATTACGAAGAAACATTGCACGATGCAGATTACGCCCGATTGAAGGCGATGTTAGCCATTGCGATAGCTAAAGGCTAGAAAGATCATCAAATGGATGTGAAGGCCTCCTTCACCAGATGGAACCATTGAAGAAGTCTATCTGGAACAGCCTGAAGGTTTTGTGATACATAAACCTGACACACATGTATGCAGACTGAAGAAAGCTCTTTATGGACTTAAACAGGCTCCCAGGGTCTGGTATGAAAGAATTGACAGCTATCTCTTAGGATTAGGATTTTCCAAGAATGAGGCCGACTCCAATCTCTACTTCAAGGTAATCAAAGGTGATATGCTAATAATTATTTTATATGTTGATGACCTGCTGATAACAGAAGAAGATCACCTCATTGCTCAAGGGAAGCAAGATCTAATTTCTGAATTTGGCATGAAAGACTTGGGCATTCTACACTACTTTCTAGGTTTAGAAGTATGGCAGAAATCAGAGGGCATTATACTAAACCAAGGGAAGTATACTATTGACATTCTGAAAAGATTTGGAATGTTGGATTGTAGACCGATGTCTACACCTATGGAAACCAACCTTCACAAATTGAAAGTAGCATGACGAGAATCAGAATTAATGCGAGATCCAACCCTTCTGACAGGATGATTGGATCCTTACGATGTATGTCGAGATTTAACACCGGACACGATATTTGCTATCTGATGAATGTTCTCGGCCGGAGTTCATGTATTGTGACCCAGAAATTCACTTAATGCGTAAAACATATTTTAGAGATATCTTCAAGGCACTGTGGATATGGTCTTCTTTACAAAAATGACCAACTAGATCTACATGGGTACTCTGATTCAGATTGGGCTAGAAGTGTAACCGATCGAAAAAGCACATCGGGATGTTGCTTCAATTTAGGATCGGCTATGATCCTCACGGATTCTGAGAAAACAATCTTAGGTTACCTGAGTTCCATGAAGCGAATACATGCAGCCTCAATGGGAAGCGAAAGCCGGTTTGGCCAAGTAGGGTGCTTGTGGGACTCTTTGGTGAGCCCTTGAATCCTACAATTATTCATTGTGATAATCAGAGTTGTATCAAACTCTCTATAAATCCTGTCTTTCATGATAGATCTAAGCACATTGAGATCCCCTATCATTATGTAAGAGATATGGTGGAAAGGAAAGTAATTCCATTGGAGTATATTAGTACAAATGATCAAACTGCAGACATTCTCACCAAGCCTCTCTCCCGAATCAAGGTGGAGCACTTCAGGAAGAAACTTGGTATGGTTGAAATGTAATTTGTTATTTATATTTGAAATAGAAATTGTTTATAAATTGTACTAATAGATATAAAGATGTTTAATGTGTAAACTCTTTTGTCATGTGTGTGACTCCATGACCTTATGGGCCTACTCCCCCTGTGTACATTATTGAAAGGTGATGATCTTTCTAATAATGAACACTTATATTTTACATTGTAAAGTGACGACTCTACAATGATAAACTATCATGATAGATATCATGTGACTTGATATCTATGGACATGTCATGATAGTATCTCTTGGACACTTTGATTGATATCATGAGACTTGATATCATTTGTAGATCATTGTGATCCTTAAGAGATAATCATGGTGGATATTTATATCCATGGATATGCCATGAACTATGGTAGACATCATGTGACTTGATGTCAGTGCACATACCATAATAAAGATATGTCATGTGACTTGACAATATTGATAAATCATACCATGTCTTTGATATCACGTGTTCAGGTGATATCTCTACTTATTTGATTTGAAATATCTTCCCTAGCTAAGAGGGAGTGTTAAGAATATAGCTTCGATCAGATATTTATATTTAATATTTATATCTGAAACTTCAAATAAGTCAGTTCGATATTTATCTATCTCCTTGCAAATAATAAATCGAACTATGCTGAGTTAATCACATTTGATGTATAGCTAATTCGTATTTGTTAAGCGATGATTTGGAGACCCGTTCCTTAAGAAACACGTCCACTCATGGGACGCGTCTCCTTTGAGGCGTGTCCCTCTTAAATATATATATCCTCATTCAATTGTTGGTAGCATGAGATCGAAATCAATTAATCTATCTGCTTTACCTTCAGTCAAATATAGTTCCTGCGTACACCTGAGATCTGTTCTTCTATCATTTGTGTTTACGAAATTGAGTTTTGAAACTCTTAGGTAATTTAGATTCTCTCTTACAGATTTGATTACATTTCTGAGGCTCATTGTAATTTTTTGTATTTATGCTCATTCTGTCTTTGTTTAATTGATATTCAAATACAAGGAAGTAAATGAAATCATTAAGTGGGCTCAATATCTCCATTTTTTGAGCCATTTTGTGTATTTTTATTCTAGCAGGAGAATAAGTGACTTAACTTCAGGTGACACGTCGTTGAAATTCTTACAAGGCTTGAAGAAATTAACTCAACTGTAAGTAAAATAATCTGCACCTCAATGGAGAGTCAATTGTTTATTAAATAGCATTTTCTAACATATTATGTGTTGTGCAGAGTCCTGAGAAACAACAAGATTTCTGGAAAAGGAAGAGAGGATAATATGATAAAAAGTGTTTGTTTCCAACAACTGGGTAAGGACAAGATGAAGGTATTCCTTACATGTGGTGATCAAAGTATTAAAACCTTGATAAGGCCCACACTTCCCTATGATAACATAAATCGCTTCTACAGCATCACCAATTATATTAATTTGAAAGGAAAATTTTTAGGTAGGTAAAAAGATAAAATTTTTGATATATAACATTTTTTTTTTTTGCTCATATCTACAAATGATTTTTTTTTCTTTTTTTGTATATTAGTAACTTTCTGTGTTGACAGGCTGACTTGGCATTAATTTTCTTTACTAAATAATTAATGCTTCTGATGACATTGTTGGGTCCTGAAACCATTCCTCCAAAATCTTATAATATTATTTCACTTTCAAGGCTAGGGGTTATCATCATGAAAGTAAAACCAAGGTTCATCCACAGATTATGGAGGGTTAAAGGCCAATGAATGAGAGCGGATAAGCTCTCTTGCACTTTGGGGTTAGCTTAAACCTAGGAGGGTATTCCTTGAGGTGATCCTAAATGGGATTGAAGGTGCTAAAAGGTAAAACAATAAAATAGCTTTGTAGTTGTATCTAGGGAAGTTCAATCCCAAAAGGTGTCATTGAGTTAAAGACTAGCCAACTTCACATATACCTCTTATAGAGTTGATAATAACATCATCGCAAGCTATGCAAGATGATGATAAAAGGACACGATTTACAAATTATTTCTATTGGAAATGCTCACAAACAATAATTTCCCTGTTTTCAATCATGAATTGTAGACATATGAATATTAGCTTTAAACTATTAGTCAAAAATTTTGTTTGTTTAGAAGAAGTATTGAATTATTTGTTTCCTAAAACTGGTACTTATTCAAATGGATAATAGAGTCATCGTTTACAAGAGGGGATAAATAATGAATGAAAATGTAGAAGCATGATCTAAACATAAATGCATTAGAGAGTAGACATTAGACATAGAACATACTTAATCATCCAAAGTTATGATATGCAAATCCAAATGCAAGAAATAAATCGTCGTTGCAAGGTTTACAATGTTTTAAAAATGTAGTGACATTTATCAAATATTCTTTACATTCATGTTATCAATGTGACAAGAGAGAAACCATACAATTGTTACAGATTCCCTTGATGCCATACATACAACCTTGGAGACGTTATATCACAAAAATCCACAAAAGACGTTGATCTTCAGATGCTTTGGTACCCACTATACTCTTGAAAACTTGACATTCAATAGTTGGAACCCTAAAAAACGCTTGACACTCCAAAACTGGCAATGACCAACCCTTCAAATGAAATAGGAATTTCTACATATTGAAAATAGGAAAATGATCACTCAAAAAGCTTGTGAAAATCTGCAACAGCTCCAACAATTCAAATCAATCAACTGCATTGATGGAAGCTTACATTATAGTTAAAAAAAACAATGATAAATGCATCTGCAATAACTTCTGTGACATTAGATCTCCTTCATTCGGTCGAGCAGTACAGATTTGAAATGGCACAATTCAAATTTGGCCGTAATGGTGGACCTAGCAATTGTTGTAGTAGCTGAATGGATGCATTCAAAATCATGGCCATGAAAATGGCTCGTAGGGCATCAAAAATATTGGTTCTACCTTTACATTGGATGCCACTGTGGAGATAGATAATAATATATTTTACCAATAAGAGCGCTTCCCAAGTTAATAAATTGCCACGACTAGAAATCTTAAAAAGACAAACAATTAACATAGGCACACATTGTTGAATAAGACAATGGGATGGTAAAACCGTAAAACCATTGACCTTCAAGGGCATTAATTGTAGCACTTAAGTGATTACACTAAATAAACTAGTCAATGTGAGATTAGAAAAGCTACATCAAAGGGCCAAAACTCAAAGGGTTTATGGTTTTAGCAAAAGACATAGAAAAAAAACTTAAGGACCTCCCTAGAAAATTGAATGTTCTAAGAACTCCAACATACACCATCTGAGTTACCATCAATTAAGAATTGTGAAAGCTTCAAATAACTTAATTAAACCTCGTTAAAAATTTAAATGCACTGCTCATCCCATTTATCTAATTTTTAATTTGCCTTGTCTTTGTTGTCAGGACCAGCATCAAGAAGTCTGAAACAATGGAAAGGTTCATGTGATCAAGTTTGACCTCCTATTGATTGATTTTTCTGTTGCATTGACTAAAAGGACTTGTGTTTTGTGGATTTTCACAAAGGATTTCTGTTGTGTTCTTGGCATTGGAAAGTGACATGAAGTAAATGATTCTCAAAGTTCACATATTTGAACATTATTGATTTGTCTTTAACTAATTTAGACAAGCCTAGACAACTGCATTTCTTTACTTAATCTATTCAATATATCTAAGTTACCGGGTCCTTCATATTTGACTTGGGTACTTGTGTGGGTACGGTTCGGGTTTGTCCCTGGGTACGGTTAGGGTACGGCCTGGGTGCCTAGGTTCCCCTGGGCATACCCAATAGGAGCCCCATAGTCTAAGAGGAGAAAAACAACAGCAGTTACAAAATTCCTCTATGAAAGGAGTATGACACCATCAATTACTAAATATGATATTGTTTTCTAATGAATTCCAATACAAATTTGATATTGTCTTGGCAGACCGGGAACTTATAACTACTGTTTAAAAATATTTAGGGCTATTGTTTCCAATTGAACATGTGTAGATAGCATTGATTGATCCTCATGAATGCATCATTCCATCATTTACTGCTGATGAAGAGCTGTTGATTTTAGCATTCTTCTGTGATATACTCTGCCTTGCAACCTCTTGCACTTTGGTATACTTTTGTACTAATATTTATAGGTGATTTTCTTTAGTTTGAAAAGTCGAGTCCACTTGAATAGATTCCACCTCTCTTATTAATAGCTACTTTTGATTTGAAAAGACGTGATGATTTAAGTTGGATGGCTCTCTTCATATTAATAGCTGCACCTTCTTATTAAAATGTTGGTTGGCTGTTTGGATGGGCTTGCTGTCTACAAATAATACATTATCTTTCTACTATGGCCTCTTAGATAATTGCACACCCCTGCATATGTTGTTATGTATGAATTCCTTTACTTGGGTGTCTGTGCCTCTCTAAGGATTTCAGAACTTTGAATTGACTTTCAATCCCCATACAAAGGCGGACACCTCTCTATAGCACACCTCATATAGTTTACTCCCACGAATAGGCATGTCTCTATAATGCAATTTGGAACTTTAATCTTTGAATGATTTCCTTCATATCCACTCACACCCAAGAAAAAGCATTTC